>CAXIES010000433.1:0-77543 GCA_964023965.1 Melinopterus prodromus
AATAATTTTACCCGGAGTTTTAGTTGGGTTCGTAATTTTACCCGGAGTTTTACTTGGGTTCGTAATTTTACCCGGACTTTTTAGTTGGGTTAGTATTTTTTACCCGGACTTTTAGTTGGGTTCGTAATTTTACACGGAGTTTTAGTTGGGTTCGTAATTTTACCCGGAGTTTTAGTAGGATTCGTATTTTTACCCGGAGTTTTAGTTGGGTTCGTAATTTTACCCGGAGTTTTAGTTGGGTTCGTAATTTTACCCGGAGTTTTAGTAGGGTTCGTATTTTTACCCGGAGTTTTACTTGGGTTCGTAATTTTACCCGGACTTTTTAGTTGGGTTCGTATTTTTTACCCGGACTTTTAGTTGGGTTCGTAATTTTACCCGGAGTTTTAGTTGGGTTCGTAATTTTACCCGGAGTTTTAGTAGGGTTCGTATTTTTTACCCGGACTTTTTAGTTGGGGTTAGTATTTTTACCCGGAGTTTTAGTTGGGTTCGTATTTTTACCCGGAATTTTAGTTGGGTTCGTAATTTTACCCGGAGTTTTAGTTGGGTTCGTATTTTTTACCCGGACATTTTAGTTGGGTTAGCATTTTTTACCCTGAGTTTTAGTTGGGTTCGTACTTTTTACCCGGAGTTTTACTTGGGTTCGTATTTTTTACCCGGAGTTTTAGTTGGGTTCGTATTTTTACCCGGACTTTTTAGTTGGGTAAGTATTTTTACCCGGAGTTTTAGTTGGGTTCGTATTTTTACCCGGAGTTTTAGTTGGGTTCGTAATTTTACCCGGAGTTTTAGTTGGGTTCGTATCTTTTACCCGGACTATTTAGTTGGGTTAGTATTTTTTACCCGGAGTTTTAGTTGGGTTCGTATTTTTTACCCGGAGTTTTAGTTGGGTTCGCATTTTTTACCCGGAATTTTTAGTTGGGTTAGTATTTTTACCCGGAGTTTTAGTAGGGTTCGTATTTTTACCCGGAGTTTTAGTTGGGTTCGTAATTTTACCCGGAGTTTTAGTTGGGTTCGTATTTTTAACCCGGACTTTTTAGTTGGGTTAGTATTTTTACCCGGAGTTTTAGTTGGGTTCGTATTTTTACCCGGAGTTTTAGTTGGGTTCGTAATTTTATCCGGAGTTTTAGTTGGGTTGGTATTTTTTACCCGGACTTTTTAGTTGGGTTAGTATTTTTGCCCGGAGTTTTAGTTGGGTTCGTATTTTTTACCCGGAGTTTTAGTTGGGTTCGTAATTTTACCCGGAGTTTTAGTAGGGTTCGTATTTTTTACCCGGACTTTTTAGTTGGGGTTAGTATTTTTACCCGGAGTTTTAGTTGGGTTCGTATTTTTACCCGGAGTTTTAGTTGGGTTCGTAATTTTACCCGGAGTTTTAGTTGGGTTCGTATTTTTTACCCGGACATTTTAGTTGGGTTAGCATTTTTTACCCGGAGTTTTAGTTGGGTTCGTACTTTTTACCCGGAGTTTTACTTGGGTTCGTATTTTTTACCCGGAGTTTTAGTTGGGTTCGTATTTTTGCCCGGACTTTTTAGTTGGGTAAGTATTTTTACCCGGAGTTTTAGTTGGGTTCGTATTTTTACCCGGAGTTTTAGTTGGGTTCGTAATTTTACCCGGAGTTTTAGTTGGGTTCGTATCTTTTACCCGGACTATTTAGTTGGGTTAGTATTTTTTACCCGGAGTTTTAGTTGGGTTCGTATTTTTTACCCGGAGTTTTAGTTGGGTTCGCATTTTTTACCCGGAATTTTTAGTTGGGTTAGTATTTTTACCCGGAGTTTTAGTAGGGTTCGTATTTTTACCCGGAGTTTTAGTTGGGTTCGTAATTTTACCCGGAGTTTTAGTTGGGTTCGTAATTTTACCCGGAGTTTTACTTGGGTTCGTAATTTTACCCGGAGTTTTAGTTGGGTTCGTAATTTTACCCGGAGTTTTAGTTGGGTTCGTAATTTTACCCGGACTTTTTAGTTGGGTTCGTATTTTTTACCCGGACTTTTAGTTGGGTTCGTAATTTTACCCGGAGTTTTAGTTGGGTTCGTAATTTTACCAGGACTTTTTAGTTGGGTTCGTAATTTTACCCGGACTTTTTAGTTGGGTTCGTAATTTTACCCGGACTTTTTAGTTGGGTTCGTAATTTTACCCGGAGTTTTAGTTGGGTTCGTAATTTTACCCGGACTTTTTAGTTGGGTTCGAATTTTTTACCCGGACTTTTAGTTGGGTTAATAATTTTACCCGGAGTTTTAGTTGGGTTCGTAATTTTACCCGGACTTTTTAGTTGGGTTCGTATTTTTTACCCGGACTTTTAGTTGGGTTCGTAATTTTACCCGGAGTTTTAGTTGGGTTCGTAATTTTACCCGGAGTTTTAGTTGGGTTCGTAATTTTACCCGGAGTCTTGAGTTACCCGGACTTTTTAGTTGGGTTCGTATCTTTACCCGGACTTTTAGTTGAGTTCGTAATTTTACCCGGAGTTTTAGTTGAGTTGGTAATTTTACCCGGACTTTTAGTTGGGTTCGTAATTTTACCCGGACTTTTTATTTGGGTTCGTAATTTTACCCGGACTTTTTAGTTGGGTTCGTAATTTTACCCGGAGTTTTAGTTGGGTTCGTAATTTTACCCGGAGTTTTACTTGGGTTCGTAATTTTACCCGGAGTTTTAGTTGGGTTCGTAATTTTACCCGGAGTTTTTCTTGGGTTCGTAATTTTACCCGGAGTTTTACTTGGGTTCGTAATTTTACCCGGAGTTTTAGTTGGGTTCGTAATTTTACCCGGACTTTTTAGTTGGGTTCGTATTTTTTACCCGGACTTTTAGTTGGGTTCGTAATTTTACCCGGAGTTTTAGTTGGGTTCGTAATTTTACCAGGACTTTTTAGTTGGGTTCGTAATTTTACCCGGACTTTTTAGTTGGGTTCGTAATTTTACCCGGACTTTTTAGTTGGGTTCGTAATTTTACCCGGAGTTTTAGTTGGGTTCGTAATTTTACCCGGACTTTTTAGTTGGGTTCGAATTTTTTACCCGGACTTTTAGTTGGGTTCATAATTTTACCCGGAGTTTTAGTTGGGTTCGTAATTTTACCCGGACTTTTTAGTTGGGTTCGTATTTTTTACCCGGACTTTTAGTTGGGTTCGTAATTTTACCCGGAGTTTTAGTTGGGTTCGTAATTTTACCCGGAGTTTTAGTTGGGTTCTTAATTTTACCCGGAGTCTTGAGTTACCCGGACTTTTTAGTTGGGTTCGTATCTTTACCCGGACTTTTAGTTGGGTTCGTAATTTTACCCGGAGTTTTAGTTGGGTTCGTAATTTTACCCGGAGTTTTAGTTGGGTTCGTAATTTTACCCGGAGTTTTACTTGGGTTCGTAATTTTACTTGGAGTTTTACTTGGGTTCGTAATTTTACCCGGAGTTTTAGTTGGGTTCGTAATTTTACCCGGAGTTTTAGTTGGGTTCGTAATTTTACCCGGACTTTTTAGTTGGGTTCGTATTTTTTACCCGGACTTTTAGTTGGGTTCGTAATTTTACCCGGAGGTTTAGTTGGGTTCGTAATTTTACCCGGAGTTTTAGTTGGGTTCGTAATTTTACCCGGAGTTTTAGTTGGGTTCGCATTTTTTACCCGGAATTTTTAGTTGGGTTAGTATTTTTACCCGGAGTTTTAGTTGGGTTCGTAATTTTACCCGGACTTTTTAGTTGGGTTCGTAATTTTACCCGGAGTTTTAGTTGGGTTCGTAATTTTACCCGGAGTTTTACTTGGGTTCGTAACTTTACCCGGACTTTTAGTTGGGTTCGTAATTTTACCCGGAGTTTTACTTGGGTTCGTAATTTTACCCGGACTTTTTAGTTGGGTTCGTATTTTTTACCCGGACTTTTAGTTGGGTTCGTAATTTTACCCGGAGTTTTAGTTGGGTTCGTAATTTTACCCGGAGTTTTAATAGGGTTCGTATTTTTACCCGGAGTTTTAGTTGGGTTCGTAATTTTACCCGGACTTTTTAGTTGGGTTAGTATTTTTACCCGGAGTTTTAGTTGGGTTCGTATTTTTACCCGGAGTTTTAGTTGGGTTCGTAATTTTATCCGGAGTTTTAGTTGGGTTCGTATTTTTTACCCGGACTTTTTAGTTGGGTTAGTATTTTTGCCCGGAGTTTTAGTTGGGTTCGTATTTTTTACCCGGAGTTTTAGTTGGGTTCGTAATTTTACCCGGAGTTTTAGTTGGGTTCGCAATTTTACCCGGAGTCTTAAGTTAGGTTCGTATTTTTTATCCGGACTTTTTAGTTGGGTTCGTATTTTTTACCCGGAGTTTTAGTTGGGTTCGTAATTTTACCCGGAGTTTTAGTTGGGTTCGTATTTTTTACCCGGACTTTTTAGTTGGGTTAGTATTTTTACCCGGAGTTTTAGTTGGGTTCGTATTTTTACCCTGAGTTTTAGTTGGGTTCGTATTTTTACCCGGAGTTTTAGTTGGGTTCGTAATTTTAGCCGGAGTTTTAGTTGGGTTCGTATTTTTTACCCGGACTTTTTAGTTGGGTTCGTAATTTTACCCGGAGTTTTAGTTGGGTTCGTAATTTTACCCGGAGTTTTAGTTGGGTTCGTAATTTTACCCGGAGTTTTAGTTGGGTTCGTAATTTTACCCGGACTTTTTAGTTGGGTTCGTATTTTTTACCCGGACTTTTAGTTGGGTTCGTAATTTTACCCGGAGTTTTAGTTGGGTTCGTAATTTTACCCGGAGTTTTAGTTGAGTTGGTAATTTTACCCGGAGTTTTAGTTGGGTTCGTAATTTTACCCGGACTTTTTATTTGGGTTCGTAATTTTACCCGGACTTTTTAGTTGGGTTCGTAATTTTACCCGGAGTTTTAGTTGGGTTCGTAATTTTACCCGGAGTTTTACTTGGGTTCGTAATTTTACCCGAACTTTTTAGTTGGGTTCGTATTTTTTACCCGGACTTTTAGTTGGGTTCGTAATTTTACCCGGAGTTTTAGTTGGGTTCGTAATTTTACCCGGAGTTTTAGTTGGGTTCGTAATTTTACCCGGAGTTTTACTTGGGTTCGTAATTTTACCCGGAGTTTTACTTGGGTTCGTAATTTTACCCGGAGTTTTAGTTGGGTTCGTAATTTTACCCGGAGTTTTAGTTGGGTTCGTAATTTTACCCGGACTTTTTAGTTGGGTTCGTATTTTTTACCCGGACTTTTAGTTGGGTTCGTAATTTTACCCGGAGTTTTAGTTGGGTTCGTAATTTTACCAGGACTTTTTAGTTGGGTTCGTAATTTTACCCGGACTTTTTAGTTGGGTTCGTAATTTTACCCGGACTTTTTAGTTGGGTTCGTAATTTTACACGGAGTTTTAGTTGGGTTCGTAATTTTACCCGGACTTTTTAGTTGGGTTCGAATTTTTTACCCGGACTTTTAGTTGGGTTAATAATTTTACCCGGAGTTTTAGTTGGGTTCGTAATTTTACCCGGACTTTTTAGTTGGGTTCGTATTTTTTACCCGGACTTTTAGTTGGGTTCGTAATTTTACCCGGAGTTTTAGTTGGGTTCGTAATTTTACCCGGAGTTTTAGTTGGGTTCGTAATTTTACCCGGAGTCTTGAGTTACCCGGACTTTTTAGTTGGGTTCGTATCTTTACCCGGACTTTTAGTTGAGTTCGTAATTTTACCCGGAGTTTTAGTTGGGTTCGTAATTTTACCCGGAGTTTTAGTTGGGTTCGTAATTTTACCCGGAGTTTTACCTGGGTTCGTAATCTTACCCGGAGTTTTACTTGGGTTCGTAATTTTACCCGGAGTTTTAGTTGGGTTCGTAATTTTACCCGGAGTTTTAGTTGGGTTCGTAATTTTACCCGGACTTTTTAGTTGGGTTCGTATTTTTTACCCGGACTTTTAGTTGGGTTCGTAATTTTACCCGGAGGTTTAGTTGGGTTCGTAATTTTACCCGGAGTTTTAGTTGGGTTCGTAATTTTACCCGGAGTTTTAGTTGGGTTCGCATTTTTTACCCGGAATTTTTAGTTGGGTTAGTATTTTTACCCGGAGTTTTAGTTGGGTTCGTAATTTTACCCGGACTTTTTAGTTGGGTTCGTATTTTTTACCCGGACTTTTAGTTGGGTTCGTAATTTTACCCGGAGTTTTAGTTGGGTTCGTAATTTTACCCGGAGTTTTAGTTGGGTTCGTAATTTTACCCGGAGTTTTACTTGGGTTCGTAATTTTACCCGGACTTTTTAGTTGGGTTAGTATTTTTTACCCGGACTTTTAGTTGGGTTCGTAATTTTACACGGAGTTTTAGTTGGGTTCGTAATTTTACCCGGAGTTTTAGTAGGATTCGTATTTTTACCCGGAGTTTTAGTTGGGTTCGTAATTTTACCCGGAGTCTTAGTTGGGTTCGTAATTTTACCCGGAGTTTTAGTAGGGTTCGTATTTTTACCCGGAGTTTTACTTGGGTTCGTAATTTTACCCGGACTTTTTAGTTGGGTTCGTATTTTTTACCCGGACTTTTAGTTGGGTTCGTAATTTTACCCGGAGTTTTAGTTGGGTTCGTAATTTTACCCGGAGTTTTAGTAGGGTTCGTATTTTTTACCCGGACTTTTTAGTTGGGGTTAGTATTTTTACCCGGAGTTTTAGTTGGGTTCGTATTTTTACCCGGAGTTTTAGTTGGGTTCGTAATTTTACCCGGAGTTTTAGTTGGGTTCGTATTTTTTACCCGGACATTTTAGTTGGGTTAGCATTTTTTACCCGGAGTTTTAGTTGGGTTCGTACTTTTTACCCGGAGTTTTACTTGGGTTCGTATTTTTTACCCGGAGTTTTAGTTGGGTTCGTATTTTTACCCGGACTTTTTAGTTGGGTAAGTATTTTTACCCGGAGTTTTAGTTGGGTTCGTATTTTTACCCGGAGTTTTAGTTGGGTTCGTAATTTTACCCGGAGTTTTAGTTGGGTTCGTATCTTTTACCCGGACTATTTAGTTGGGTTAGTATTTTTTACCCGGAGTTTTAGTTGGGTTCGTATTTTTTACCCGGAGTTTTAGTTGGGTTCGCATTTTTTACCCGGAATTTTTAGTTGGGTTAGTATTTTTACCCGGAGTTTTAGTAGGGTTCGTATTTTTACCCGGAGTTTTAGTTGGGTTCGTAATTTTACCCGGAGTTTTAGTTGGGTTCGTATTTTTAACCCGGACTTTTTAGTTGGGTTAGTATTTTTACCCGGAGTTTTAGTTGGGTTCGTATTTTTACCCGGAGTTTTAGTTGGGTTCGTAATTTTATCCGGAGTTTTAGTTGGGTTGGTATTTTTTACCCGGACTTTTTAGTTGGGTTAGTATTTTTGCCCGGAGTTTTAGTTGGGTTCGTATTTTTTACCCGGAGTTTTAGTTGGGTTCGTAATTTTACCCGGAGTTTTAGTAGGGTTCGTATTTTTTACCCGGACTTTTTAGTTGGGGTTAGTATTTTTACCCGGAGTTTTAGTTGGGTTCATATTTTTACCCGGAGTTTTAGTTGGGTTCGTAATTTTACCCGGAGTTTTAGTTGGGTTCGTATTTTTTACCCGGACATTTTAGTTGGGTTAGCATTTTTTACCCGGAGTTTTAGTTGGGTTCGTACTTTTTACCCGGAGTTTTACTTGGGTTCGTATTTTTTACCCGGAGTTTTAGTTGGGTTCGTATTTTTGCCCGGACTTTTTAGTTGGGTAAGTATTTTTACCCGGAGTTTTAGTTGGGTTCGTATTTTTACCCGGAGTTTTAGTTGGGTTCGTAATTTTACCCGGAGTTTTAGTTGGGTTCGTATCTTTTACCCGGACTATTTAGTTGGGTTAGTATTTTTTACCCGGAGTTTTAGTTGGGTTCGTATTTTTTACCCGGAGTTTTAGTTGGGTTCGCATTTTTTACCCGGAATTTTTAGTTGGGTTAGTATTTTTACCCGGAGTTTTAGTAGGGTTCGTATTTTTACCCGGAGTTTTAGTTGGGTTCGTAATTTTACCCGGAGTTTTAGTTGGGTTCGTAATTTTACCCGGAGTTTTACTTGGGTTCGTAATTTTACCCGGAGTTTTAGTTGGGTTCGTAATTTTACCCGGAGTTTTAGTTGGGTTCGTAATTTTACCCGGACTTTTTAGTTGGGTTCGTATTTTTTACCCGGACTTTTAGTTGGGTTCGTAATTTTACCCGGAGTTTTAGTTGGGTTCGTAATTTTACCAGGACTTTTTAGTTGGGTTCGTAATTTTACCCGGACTTTTTAGTTGGGTTCGTAATTTTACCCGGACTTTTTAGTTGGGTTCGTAATTTTACCCGGAGTTTTAGTTGGGTTCGTAATTTTACCCGGACTTTTTAGTTGGGTTCGAATTTTTTACCCGGACTTTTAGTTGGGTTAATAATTTTACCCGGAGTTTTAGTTGGGTTCGTAATTTTACCCGGACTTTTTAGTTGGGTTCGTATTTTTTACCCGGACTTTTAGTTGGGTTCGTAATTTTACCCGGAGTTTTAGTTGGGTTCGTAATTTTACCCGGAGTTTTAGTTGGGTTCGTAATTTTACCCGGAGTCTTGAGTTACCCGGACTTTTTAGTTGGGTTCGTATCTTTACCCGGACTTTTAGTTGAGTTCGTAATTTTACCCGGAGTTTTAGTTGGGTTCGTAATTTTACCCGGAGTTTTAGTTGGGTTCGTAATTTTACCCGGAGTTTTACTTGGGTTCGTAATTTTACCCGGAGTTTTACTTGGGTTCGTAATTTTACCCGGAGTTTTAGTTGGGTTCGTAATTTTACCCGGAGTTTTAGTTGGGTTCGTAATTTTACCCGGACTTTTTAGTTGGGTTCGTATTTTTTACCCGGACTTTTAGTTGGGTTCGTAATTTTACCCGGAGGTTTAGTTGGGTTCGTAATTTTACCCGGAGTTTTAGTTGGGTTCGTAATTTTACCCGGAGTTTTAGTTGGGTTCGCATTTTTTACCCGGAATTTTTAGTTGGGTTAGTATTTTTACCCGGAGTTTTAGTTGGGTTCGTAATTTTACCCGGACTTTTTAGTTGGGTTCGTATTTTTTACCCGGACTTTTAGTTGGGTTCGTAATTTTACCCCGAGTTTTAGTTGGGTTCGTAATTTTACCCGGAGTTTTAGTTGGGTTCGTAATTTTACCCGGAGTTTTACTTGGGTTCGTAATTTTACCCGGACTTTTTAGTTGGGTTAGTATTTTTTACCCGGACTTTTAGTTGGGTTCGTAATTTTACACGGAGTTTTAGTTGGGTTCGTAATTTTACCCGGAGTTTTAGTAGGATTCGTATTTTTACCCGGAGTTTTAGTTGGGTTCGTAATTTTACCCGGAGTTTTAGTTGGGTTCGTAATTTTACCCGGAGTTTTAGTAGGGTTCGTATTTTTACCCGGAGTTTTACTTGGGTTCGTAATTTTACCCGGACTTTTTAGTTGGGTTCGTATTTTTTACCCGGACTTTTAGTTGGGTTCGTAATTTTACCCGGAGTTTTAGTTGGGTTCGTAATTTTACCCGGAGTTTTAGTAGGGTTCGTATTTTTTACCCGGACTTTTTAGTTGGGGTTAGTATTTTTACCCGGAGTTTTAGTTGGGTTCGTATTTTTACCCGGAGTTTTAGTTGGGTTCGTAATTTTACCCGGAGTTTTAGTTGGGTTCGTATTTTTTACCCGGACATTTTAGTTGGGTTAGCATTTTTTACCCGGAGTTTTAGTTGGGTTCGTACTTTTTACCCGGAGTTTTACTTGGGTTCGTATTTTTTACCCGGAGTTTTAGTTGGGTTCGTATTTTTACCCGGACTTTTTAGTTGGGTAAGTATTTTTACCCGGAGTTTTAGTTGGGTTCGTATTTTTACCCGGAGTTTTAGTTGGGTTCGTAATTTTACCCGGAGTTTTAGTTGGGTTCGTATCTTTTACCCGGACTATTTAGTTGGGTTAGTATTTTTTACCCGGAGTTTTAGTTGGGTTCGTATTTTTTACCCGGAGTTTTAGTTGGGTTCGCATTTTTTACCCGGAATTTTTAGTTGGGTTAGTATTTTTACCCGGAGTTTTAGTAGGGTTCGTATTTTTACCCGTAGTTTTAGTTGGGTTCGTAATTTTACCCGGAGTTTTAGTTGGGTTCGTATTTTTAACCCGGACTTTTTAGTTGGGTTAGTATTTTTACCCGGAGTTTTAGTTGGGTTCGTATTTTTACCCGGAGTTTTAGTTGGGTTCGTAATTTTATCCGGAGTTTTAGTTGGGTTGGTATTTTTTACCCGGACTTTTTAGTTGGGTTAGTATTTTTGCCCGGAGTTTTAGTTGGGTTCGTATTTTTTACCCGGAGTTTTAGTTGGGTTCGTAATTTTACCCGGAGTTTTAGTTGGGTTCGTAATTTTACCCGGAGTCTTAAGTTAGGTTCGTATTTTTTATCCGGACTTTTTAGTTGGGTTCGTATTTTTTACCCGGAGTTTTAGTTGGGTTCGTAATTTTACCCGGAGTTTTAGTTGGGTTCGTATTTTTTACCCGGACTTTTTAGTTGGGTTAGTATTTTTACCCGGAGTTTTAGTTGGGTTCGTATTTTTACCCGGAGTGTTAGTTGGGTTCGTATTTTTACCCGGAGTTTTAGTTGGGTTCGTAATTTTAGCCGGAGTTTTAGTTGAGTTCGTATTTTTTACCCGGCTTTTTAGTTGGGTTCGTAATTTTACCCGGAGTTTTAGTTGGGTTCGTAATTTTACCCGGAGTTTTAGTTGGGTTCGTAATTTTACCCGGAGTTTTAGTTGGGTTCGTAATTTTACCCGGAGTTTTACTTGGGTTCGTAATTTTACCCGGACTTTTTAGTTGGGTTCGTATTTTTTACCCGGACTTTTAGTTGGGTTCGTAATTTTACCCGGAGTTTTAGTTGGGTTCGTAATTTTACCCGGAGTTTTAATAGGGTTCGTATTTTTACCCGGAGTTTTAGTTGGGTTCGTAATTTTACCCGGACTTTTTAGTTGGGTTAGTATTTTTACCCGGAGTTTTAGTTGGGTTCGTATTTTTACCCGGAGTTTTAGTTGGGTTCGTAATTTTATCCGGAGTTTTAGTTGGGTTCGTATTTTTTACCCGGACTTTTTAGTTGGGTTAGTATTTTTGCCCGGAGTTTTAGTTGGGTTCGTATTTTTTACCCGGAGTTTTAGTTGGGTTCGTAATTTTACCCGGAGTTTTAGTTGGGTTCGCAATTTTACCCGGAGTCTTAAGTTAGGTTCGTATTTTTTATCCGGACTTTTTAGTTGGGTTCGTATTTTTTACCCGGAGTTTTAGTTGGGTTCGTAATTTTACCCGGAGTTTTAGTTGGGTTCGTATTTTTTACCCGGACTTTTTAGTTGGGTTAGTATTTTTACCCGGAGTTTTAGTTGGGTTCGTATTTTTACCCTGAGTTTTAGTTGGGTTCGTATTTTTACCCGGAGTTTTAGTTGGGTTCGTAATTTTAGCCGGAGTTTTAGTTGGGTTCGTATTTTTTACCCGGACTTTTTAGTTGGGTTCGTAATTTTACCCGGAGTTTTAGTTGGGTTCGTAATTTTACCCGGAGTTTTAGTTGGGTTCGTAATTTTACCCGGAGTTTTAGTTGGGTTCGTAATTTTACCCGGACTTTTTAGTTGGGTTCGTATTTTTTACCCGGACTTTTAGTTGGGTTCGTAATTTTACCCGTAGTTTTAGTTGGGTTCGTAATTTTACCCGGAGTTTTAGTTGAGTTGGTAATTTTACCCGGAGTTTTAGTTGGGTTCGTAATTTTACCCGGACTTTTTATTTGGGTTCGTAATTTTACCCGGACTTTTTAGTTGGGTTCGTAATTTTACCCGGAGTTTTAGTTGGGTTCGTAATTTTACCCGGAGTTTTACTTGGGTTCGTAATTTTACCCGAACTTTTTAGTTGGGTTCGTATTTTTTACCCGGACTTTTAGTTGGGTTCGTAATTTTACCCGGAGTTTTAGTTGGGTTCGTAATTTTACCCGGAGTTTTAGTTGGGTTCGTAATTTTACCCGGAGTTTTACTTGGGTTCGTAATTTTACCCGGAGTTTTAGTTGGGTTCGTAATTTTACCCGGAGTTTTAGTTGGGTTCGTAATTTTACCCGGACTTTTTAGTTGGGTTCGTATTTTTTACCCGGACTTTTAGTTGGGTTCGTAATTTTACCCGGAGTTTTAGTTGGGTTCGTAATTTTACCAGGACTTTTTAGTTGGGTTCGTAATTTTACCCGGACTTTTTAGTTGGGTTCGTAATTTTACCCGGACTTTTTAGTTGGGTTCGTAATTTTACCCGGAGTTTTAGTTGGGTTCGTAATTTTACCCGGACTTTTTAGTTGGGTTCGAATTTTTTACCCGGACTTTTAGTTGGGTTAATAATTTTACCCGGAGTTTTAGTTGGGTTCGTAATTTTACCCGGACTTTTTAGTTGGGTTCGTATTTTTTACCCGGACTTTTAGTTGGGTTCGTAATTTTACCCGGAGTTTTAGTTGGGTTCGTAATTTTACCCGGAGTTTTAGTTGGGTTCGTAATTTTACCCGGAGTCTTGAGTTACCCGGACTTTTTAGTTGGGTTCGTATCTTTACCCGGACTTTTAGTTGAGTTCGTAATTTTACCCGGAGTTTTAGTTGGGTTCGTAATTTTACCCGGAGTTTTAGTTGGGTTCGTAATTTTACCCGGAGTTTTACTGGGGTTCGTAATTTTACCCGGAGTTTTACTTGGGTTCGTAATTTTACCCGGAGTTTTAGTTGGGTTCGTAATTTTACCCGGACTTTTTAGTTGGGTTCGTATTTTTTACCCGGACTTTTAGTTGGGTTCGTAATTTTACCCGGAGGTTTAGTTGGGTTCGTAATTTTACCCGGAGTTTTAGTTGGGTTCGTAATTTTACCCGGAGTTTTAGTTGGGTTCGCATTTTTTACCCGGAATTTTTAGTTGGGTTAGTATTTTTACCCGGAGTTTTAGTTGGGTTCGTAATTTTACCCGGACTTTTTAGTTGGGTTCGTATTTTTTACCCGGACTTTTAGTTGGGGTTCGTAATTTTACCCGGAGTTTTAGTTGGGTTCGTAATTTTACCCGGAGTTTTAGTTGGGTTCGTAATTTTACCCGGAGTTTTACTTGGGTTCGTAATTTTACCCGGACTTTTTAGTTGGGTTAGTATTTTTTACCCGGACTTTTAGTTGGGTTCGTAATTTTACACGGAGTTTTAGTTGGGTTCGTAATTTTACCCGGAGTTTTAGTAGGATTCGTATTTTTACCCGGAGTTTTAGTTGGGTTCGTAATTTTACCCGGAGTTTTAGTTGGGTTCGTAATTTTACCCGGAGTTTTAGTAGGGTTCGTATTTTTACCCGGAGTTTTACTTGGGTTCGTAATTTTACCCGGACTTTTTAGTTGGGTTCGTATTTTTTACCCGGACTTTTAGTTGGGTTCGTAATTTTACCCGGAGTTTTAGTTGGGTTCGTAATTTTACACGGAGTTTTAGTAGGGTTCGTATTTTTTACCCGGACTTTTTAGTTGGGGTTAGTATTTTTACCCGGAGTTTTAGTTGGGTTCGTATTTTTACCCGGAGTTTTAGTTGGGTTCGTAATTTTACCCGGAGTTTTAGTTGGGTTCGTATTTTTTACCCGGACATTTTAGTTGGGTTAGCATTTTTTACCCGGAGTTTTAGTTGGGTTCGTACTTTTTACCCGGAGTTTTACTTGGGTTCGTATTTTTTACCCGGAGTTTTAGTTGGGTTCGTATTTTTACCCGGACTTTTTAGTTGGGTAAGTATTTTTACCCGGAGTTTTAGTTGGGTTCGTATTTTTACCCGGAGTTTTAGTTGGGTTCGTAATTTTACCCGGAGTTTTAGTTGGGTTCGTATCTTTTACCCGGACTATGTAGTTGGGTTAGTATTTTTTACCCGGAGTTTTAGTTGGGTTCGTATTTTTTACCCGGAGTTTTAGTTGGGTTCGCATTTTTTACCCGGAATTTTTAGTTGGGTTAGTATTTTTACCCGGAGTTTTAGTAGGGTTCGTATTTTTACCCGGAGTTTTAGTTGGGTTCGTAATTTTACCCGGAGTTTTAGTTGGGTTCGTATTTTTAACCCGGACTTTTTAGTTGGGTTAGTATTTTTACCCGGAGTTTTAGTTGGGTTCGTATTTTTACCCGGAGTTTTAGTTGGGTTCGTAATTTTATCCGGAGTTTTAGTTGGGTTGGTATTTTTTACCCGGACTTTTTAGTTGGGTTAGTATTTTTGCCCGGAGTTTTAGTTGGGTTCGTATTTTTTACCCGGAGTTTTAGTTGGGTTCGTAATTTTACCCGGAGTTTTAGTTGGGTTCGTAATTTTACCCGGAGTCTTAAGTTAGGTTCGTATTTTTTATCCGGACTTTTTAGTTGGGTTCGTATTTTTTACCCGGAGTTTTAGTTGGGTTCGTAATTTTACCCGGAGTTTTAGTTGGGTTCGTATTTTTTACCCGGACTTTTTAGTTGGGTTAGTATTTTTACCCGGAGTTTTAGTTGGGTTCGTATTTTTACCCGGAGTGTTAGTTGGGTTCGTATTTTTACCCGGAGTTTTAGTTGGGTTCGTAATTTTAGCCGGAGTTTTAGTTGGGTTCGTATTTTTTACCCGGCTTTTTAGTTGGGTTCGTAATTTTACCCGGAGTTTTAGTTGGGTTCGTAATTTTACCCGGAGTTTTAGTTGGGTTCGTAATTTTACCCGGAGTTTTAGTTGGGTTCGTAATTTTACCCGGACTTTTTAGTTGGGTTCGTATTTTTTACACGGACTTTTAGTTGGGTTCGTAATTTTACCCGGAGTTTTAGTTGGGTTCGTAATTTTACCCAGAGTTTTAGTTGAGTTGGTAATTTTACCCGGAGTTTTAGTTGGGTTCGTAATTTTACCCGGACTTTTTATTTGGGTTCGTAATTTTACCCGGACTTTTTAGTTGGGTTCGTAATTTTACCCGGAGTTTTAGTTGGGTTCGTAATTTTACCCGGAGTTTTACTTGGGTTCGTAATTTTACTCGGAGTTTTAGTTGGGTTCGTAATTTTACCCGGAGTTTTACTTGGGTTCGTAATTTTACCCGGAGTTTTACTTGTTTTCGTAATTTTACCCGGAGTTTTAGTTGGGTTCGTAATTTTACCCGGAGTTTTAGTTGGGTTCGTAATTTTACCCGGAGTCTTGAGTTACCCGGACTTTTTAGTTGGGTTCGTATCTTTACCCGGACTTTTAGTTGAGTTCGTAATTTTACCCGGAGTTTTAGTTGGGTTCGTAATTTTACCCGGAGTTTTAGTTGGGTTCGTAATTTTACCCGGAGTTTTACTTGGGTTCGTAATTTTACCCGGATTTTTACTTGGGTTCGTAATTTTACCCGGAGTTTTAGTTGGGTTCGTAATTTTACCCGGAGTTTTAGTTGGGTTCGTAATTTTACCCGGACTTTTTAGTTGGGTTCGTATTTTTTACCCGGACTTTTAGTTGGGTTCGTAATTTTACCCGGAGGTTTAGTTGGGTTCGTAATTTTACCCGGAGTTTTAGTTGGGTTCGTAATTTTACCCGGAGTTTTAGTTGGGTTCGCATTTTTTACCCGGAATTTTTAGTTGGGTTAGTATTTTTACCCGGAGTTTTAGTTGGGTTCGTAATTTTACCCGGACTTTTTAGTTGGGTTCGTATTTTTTACCCGGACTTTTAATTGGGTTCGTAATTTTACCCGGAGTTTTAGTTGGGTTCGTAATTTTACCCGGAGTTTTAGTTGGGTTCGTAATTTTACCCGGAGTTTTACTTGGGTTCGTAATTTTACCCGGACTTTTTAGTTGGGTTCGTATTTTTTACCCGGACTTTTAGTTGGGTTCGTAATTTTACCCGGAGTTTTAGTTGGGTTCGTAATTTTACCCGGAGTTTTAGTAGGGTTCGTATTTTTACCCGGAGTTTTACTTGGGTTCGTAATTTTACCCGGACTTTTTAGTTGGGTTCGTAATTTTACCCGGAGTTTTAGTTGGGTTCGTATCTTTTACCCGGACTATTTAGTTGGGTTAGTATTTTTTACCCGGAGTTTTAGTTGGGTTCGTATTTTTTACCCGGAGTTTTACTTGGGTTCGTATTTTTTACCCGGAGTTTTAGTTGGGTTCGTACTTTTTACCCGGAGTTTTACTTGGGTTCGTATTTTTTACCCGGAGTTTTAGTTGGGTTCGTATTTTTACCCGGACTTTTTAGTTGGGTAAGTATTTTTACCCGGAGTTTTAGTTGGGTTCGTATTTTTACCCGGAGTTTTAGTTGGGTTCGTAATTTTACCCGGAGTTTTAGTTGGGTTCGTATCTTTTACCCGGACTATTTAGTTGGGTTAGTATTTTTTACCCGGAGTTTTAGTTGGGTTCGTATTTTTTACCCGGAGTTTTAGTTGGGTTCGCATTTTTTACCCGGAATTTTTAGTTGGGTTAGTATTTTTACCCGGAGTTTTAGTAGGGTTCGTTTTTTTACCCGGAGTTTTAGTTGGGTTCGTAATTTTACCCGGAGTTTTAGTTGGGTTCGTATTTTTAACCCGGACTTTTTAGTTGGGTTAGTATTTTTACCCGGAGTTTTAGTTGGGTTCGTATTTTTACCCGGAGTTTTAGTTGGGTTCGTAATTTTATCCGGAGTTTTAGTTGGGTTGGTATTTTTTACCCGGACTTTTTAGTTGGGTTAGTATTTTTGCCCGGAGTTTTAGTTGGGTTCGTATTTTTTACCCGGAGTTTTAGTTGGGTTCGTAATTTTACCCGGAGTTTTAGTTGGGTTCGTAATTTTACCCGGAGTCTTAAGTTAGGTTCGTATTTTTTATCCGGACTTTTTAGTTGGGTTCGTATTTTTTACCCGGAGTTTTAGTTGGGTTCGTAATTTTACCCGGAGTTTTAGTTGGGTTCGTATTTTTTACCCGGACTTTTTAGTTGGGTTAGTATTTTTACCCGGAGTTTTAGTTGGGTTCGTATTTTTACCCGGAGTGTTAGTTGGGTTCGTATTTTTACCCGGAGTTTTAGTTGGGTTCGTAATTTTAGCCGGAGTTTTAGTTGGGTTCGTATTTTTTACCCGGCCTTTTAGTTGGGTTCGTAATTTTACCCGGAGTTTTAGTTGGGTTCGTAATTTTACCCGGAGTTTTAGTTGGGTTCGTAATTTTACCCGGAGTTTTAGTTGGGTTCGTAATTTTACCCGGACTTTTTAGTTGGGTTCATATTTTTTACACGGACTTTTAGTTGGATTCGTAATTTTACCCGGAGTTTTAGTTGGGTTCGTAATTTTACCCGGAGTTTTAGTTGAGTTGGTAATTTTACCCGGAGTTTTAGTTGGGTTCGTAATTTTACCCGGACTTTTTATTTGGGTTCGTAATTTTACCCGGACTTTTTAGTTGGGTTCGTAATTTTACCCGGAGTTTTAGTTGGGTTCGTAATTTTACCCGGAGTTTTACTTGGGTTCGTAATTTTACCCGGAGTTTTAGTTGGGTTCGTAATTTTACCCGGAGTTTTACTTGGGTTCGTAATTTTACCCGGAGTTTTACTTGTTTTCGTAATTTTACCCGGAGTTTTAGTTGGGTTCGTAATTTTACCCGGAGTTTTAGTTGGGTTCGTAATTTTACCCGGAGTTTTAGTTGGGTTCGTAATTTTACCCGGAGTCTTGAGTTACCCGGACTTTTTAGTTGGGTTCGTATCTTTACCCGGACTTTTAGTTGAGTTCGTAATTTTACCCGGAGTTTTAGTTGGGTTCGTAATTTTACCCGGAGTTTTAGTTGGGTTCGTAATTTTACCCGGAGTTTTACTTGGGTTCGTAATTTTACCCGGATTTTTACTTGGGTTCGTAATTTTACCCGGAGTTTTAGTTGGGTTCGTAATTTTACCCGGAGTTTTAGTTGGGTTCGTAATTTTACCCGGATTTTTACTTGGGTTCGTAATTTTACCCGGAGTTTTAGTTGGGTTCGTAATTTTACCCGGAGTTTTAGTTGGGTTCGTAATTTTACCCGGACTTTTTAGTTGGGTTCGTATTTTTTACCCGGACTTTTAGTTGGGTTCGTAATTTTACCCGGAGGTTTAGTTGGGTTCGTAATTTTACCCGGAGTTTTAGTTGGGTTCGTAATTTTACCCGGAGTTTTAGTTGGGTTCGCATTTTTTACCCGGAATTTTTAGTTGGGTTAGTATTTTTACCCGGAGTTTTAGTTGGGTTCGTAATTTTACCCGGACTTTTTAGTTGGGTTCGTATTTTTTACCCGGACTTTTAGTTGGGTTCGTAATTTTACCCGGAGTTTTAGTTGGGTTCGTAATTTTACCCGGAGTTTTAGTTGGGTTCGTAATTTTACCCGGAGTTTTACTTGGGTTCGTAATTTTACCCGGACTTTTTAGTTGGGTTCGTATTTTTTACCCGGACTTTTAGTTGGGTTCGTAATTTTACCCGGAGTTTTAGTTGGGTTCGTAATTTTACCCGGAGTTTTAGTAGGGTTCGTATTTTTACCCGGAGTTTTAGTTGGGTTCGTAATTTTACCCGGAGTTTTAGTTGGGTTCGTAATTTTACCCGGAGTTTTAGTAGGGTTCGTATTTTTACCCGGAGTTTTACTTGGGTTCGTAATTTTACCCGGACTTTTTAGTTGGGTTCGTATTTTTTACCCGGACTTTTAGTTGGGTTCGTAATTTTACCCGGAGTTTTAGTTGGGTTCGTAATTTTACCCGGAGTTTTAGTAGGGTTCGTATTTTTTACCCGGACTTTTTAGTTGGGGTTAGTATTTTTACCCGGAGTTTTAGTTGGGTTCGTATTTTTACCCGGAGTTTTAGTTGGGTTCGTAATTTTACCCGGAGTTTTAGTTGGGTTCGTATTTTTTACCCGGACATTTTAGTTGGGTTAGCATTTTTTACCCGGAATTTTAGTTGGGTTCGTACTTTTTACCCGGAGTTTTACTTGGGTTCGTATTTTTTACCCGGAGTTTTAGTTGGGTTTGTATTTTTACCCGGACTTTTTAGTTGGGTAAGTATTTTTACCCGGAGTTTTAGTTGGGTTCGTATTTTTACCCGGAGTTTTAGTTGGGTTCGTAATTTTACCCGGAGTTTTAGTTGGGTTCGTATCTTTTACCCGGACTATTTAGTTGGGTTAGTATTTTTACCCGGAGTTTTAGTTGGGTTCGTATTTTTACCCGGAGTTTTAGTTGGGTTCGTAATTTTATCCGGAGTTTTAGTTGGGTTCGTATTTTTACCCGGACTTTTTAGTTGGGTTAGTATTTTTACCCGGAGTTTTAGTAGGGTTCGTATTTTTACCCGGAGTTTTAGTTGGGTTCGTAATTTTACCCGGAGTTTTAGTTGGGTTCGTATTTTTAACCCGGACTTTTTAGTTGGGTTAGTATTTTTACCCGGAGTTTTAGTTGGGTTCGTATTTTTACCCGGAGTTTTAGTTGGGTTCGTAATTTTATCCGGAGTTTTAGTTGGGTTGGTATTTTTTACCCGGACTTTTTAGTTGGGTTAGTATTTTTGCCCGGAGTTTTAGTTGGGTTCGTATTTTTTACCCGGAGTTTTAGTTGGGTTCGTAATTTTACCCGGAGTTTTAGTTGGGTTCGTAATTTTACCCGGAGTCTTAAGTTAGGTTCGTATTTTTTATCCGGACTTTTTAGTTGGGTTCGTATTTTTTACCCGGAGTTTTAGTTGGGTTCGTAATTTTACCCGGAGTTTTAGTTGGGTTCGTATTTTTTACCCGGACTTTTTAGTTGGGTTAGTATTTTTACCCGGAGTTTTAGTTGGGTTCGTATTTTTACCCGGAGTGTTAGTTGGGTTCGTATTTTTACCCGGAGTTTTAGTTGGGTTCGTAATTTTAGCCGGAGTTTTAGTTGGGTTCGTATTTTTTACCCGGCCTTTTAGTTGGGTTCGTAATTTTACCCGGAGTTTTAGTTGGGTTCGTAATTTTACCCGGAGTTTTAGTTGGGTTCGTAATTTTACCCGGAGTTTTAGTTGGGTTCGTAATTTTACCCGGACTTTTTAGTTGGGTTCATATTTTTTACACGGACTTTTAGTTGGGTTCGTAATTTTACCCGGAGTTTTAGTTGGGTTCGTAATTTTACCCGGAGTTTTAGTTGAGTTGGTAATTTTACCCGGAGTTTTAGTTGGGTTCGTAATTTTACCCGGACTTTTTATTTGGGTTCGTAATTTTACCCGGACTTTTTAGTTGGGTTCGTAATTTTACCCGGAGTTTTAGTTGGGTTCGTAATTTTACCCGGAGTTTTACTTGGGTTCGTAATTTTACCCGGAGTTTTAGTTGGGTTCGTAATTTTACCCGGAGTTTTACTTGGGTTCGTAATTTTACCCGGAGTTTTACTTGTTTTCGTAATTTTACCCGGAGTTTTAGTTGGGTTCGTAATTTTACCCGGAGTTTTAGTTGGGTTCGTAATTTTACCCGGAGTTTTAGTTGGGTTCGTAATTTTACCCGGAGTCTTGAGTTACCCGGACTTTTTAGTTGGGTTCGTATCTTTACCCGGACTTTTAGTTGAGTTCGTAATTTTACCCGGAGTTTTAGTTGGGTTCGTAATTTTACCCGGAGTTTTAGTTGGGTTCGTAATTTTACCCGGAGTTTTACTTGGGTTCGTAATTTTACCCGGATTTTTACTTGGGTTCGTAATTTTACCCGGAGTTTTAGTTGGGTTCGTAATTTTACCCGGAGTTTTAGTTGGGTTCGTAATTTTACCCGGATTTTTACTTGGGTTCGTAATTTTACCCGGAGTTTTAGTTGGGTTCGTAATTTTACCCGGAGTTTTAGTTGGGTTCGTAATTTTACCCGGACTTTTTAGTTGGGTTCGTATTTTTTACCCGGACTTTTAGTTGGGTTCGTAATTTTACCCGGAGGTTTAGTTGGGTTCGTAATTTTACCCGGAGTTTTAGTTGGGTTCGTAATTTTACCCGGAGTTTTAGTTGGGTTCGCATTTTTTACCCGGAATTTTTAGTTGGGTTAGTATTTTTACCCGGAGTTTTAGTTGGGTTCGTAATTTTACCCGGACTTTTTAGTTGGGTTCGTATTTTTTACCCGGACTTTTAGTTGGGTTCGTAATTTTACCCGGAGTTTTAGTTGGGTTCGTAATTTTACCCGGAGTTTTAGTTGGGTTCGTAATTTTACCCGGAGTTTTACTTGGGTTCGTAATTTTACCCGGACTTTTTAGTTGGGTTCGTATTTTTTACCCGGACTTTTAGTTGGGTTCGTAATTTTACCCGGAGTTTTAGTTGGGTTCGTAATTTTACCCGGAGTTTTAGTAGGGTTCGTATTTTTACCCGGAGTTTTAGTTGGGTTCGTAATTTTTCCCGGAGTTTTAGTTGGGTTCGTAATTTTACCCGGAGTTTTAGTAGGGTTCGTATTTTTACCCGGAGTTTTACTTGGGTTCGTAATTTTACCCGGACTTTTTAGTTGGGTTCGTATTTTTTACCCGGACTTTTAGTTGGGTTCGTAATTTTACCCGGAGTTTTAGTTGGGTTCGTAATTTTACCCGGAGTTTTAGTAGGGTTCGTATTTTTTACCCGGACTTTTTAGTTGGGGTTAGTATTTTTACCCGGAGTTTTAGTTGGGTTCGTATTTTTACCCGGAGTTTTAGTTGGGTTCGTAATTTTACCCGGAGTTTTAGTTGGGTTCGTATTTTTTACCCGGACATTTTAGTTGGGTTAGCATTTTTTACCCGGAGTTTTAGTTGGGTTCGTACTTTTTACCCGGAGTTTTACTTGGGTTCGTATTTTTTACCCGGAGTTTTAGTTGGGTTCGTATTTTTACCCGGACTTTTTAGTTGGGTAAGTATTTTTACCCGGAGTTTTAGTTGGGTTCGTATTTTTACCCGGAGTTTTAGTTGGGTTCGTAATTTTACCCGGAGTTTTAGTTGGGTTCGTATCTTTTACCCGGACTATTTAGTTGGGTTAGTATTTTTTACCCGGAGTTTTAGTTGGGTTCGTATTTTTTACCCGGAGTTTTAGTTGGGTTCGCATTTTTTACCCGGAATTTTTAGTTGGGTTAGTATTTTTACCCGGAGTTTTAGTAGGGTTCGTATTTTTACCCGGAGTTTTAGTTGGGTTCGTAATTTTACCCGGAGTTTTAGTTGGGTTCGTATTTTTAACCCGGACTTTTTAGTTGGGTTAGTATTTTTACCCGGAGTTTTAGTTGGGTTCGTATTTTTACCCGGAGTTTTAGTTGGGTTCGTAATTTTATCCGGAGTTTTAGTTGGGTTGGTATTTTTTACCCGGACTTTTTAGTTGGGTTAGTATTTTTGCCCGGAGTTTTAGTTGGGTTCGTATTTTTTACCCGGAGTTTTAGTTGGGTTCGTAATTTTACCCGGAGTTTTAGTTGGGTTCGTAATTTTACCCGGAGTCTTAAGTTAGGTTCGTATTTTTTATCCGGACTTCTTAGTTGGGTTCGTATTTTTTACCCGGAGTTTTAGTTGGGTTCGTAATTTTACCCGGAGTTTTAGTTGGGTTCGTATTTTTTACCCGGACTTTTTAGTTGGGTTAGTATTTTTACCCGGAGTTTTAGTTGGGTTCGTATTTTTACCCGGAGTTTTAGTTGGGTTCGTATTTTTACCCGGAGTTTTAGTTGGGTTCGTAATTTTAGCCGGAGTTTTAGTTGGGTTCGTATTTTTTACCCGGCTTTTTAGTTGGGTTCGTAATTTTACCCGGAGTTTTAGTTGGGTTCGTAATTTTACCCGGAGTTTTAGTTGGGTTCGTAATTTTACCCGGAGTTTTAGTTGGGTTCGTAATTTTACCCGGACTTTTTAGTTGGGTTCGTATTTTTTACACGGACTTTTAGTTGGGTTCGTAATTTTACCCGGAGTTTTAGTTGGGTTCGTAATTTTACCCGGAGTTTTAGTTGAGTTGGTAATTTTACCCGGAGTTTTAGTTGGGTTCGTAATTTTACCCGGACTTTTTATTTGGGTTCGTAATTTTACCCGGACTTTTTAGTTGGGTTCGTAATTTTACCCGGAGTTTTAGTTGGGTTCGTAATTTTACCCGGAGTTTTACTTGGGTTCGTAATTTTACCCGGAGTTTTAGTTGGGTTCGTAATTTTACCCGGAGTTTTACTTGGGTTCGTAATTTTACCCGGAGTTTTACTTGTTTTCGTAATTTTACCCGGAGTTTTAGTTGGGTTCGTAATTTTACCCGGAGTTTTAGTTGGGTTCGTAATTTTACCCGGACTTTTTAGTTGGGTTCGTATTTTTTACCCGGACTTTTAGTTGGGTTCGTAATTTTACCCGGAGTTTTAGTTGGGTTCGTAATTTTACCAGGACTTTTTAGTTGGGTTCGTAATTTTACCCGGACTTTTTAGTTGGGTTCGTAATTTTACCCGGACTTTTTAGTTGGGTTCGTAATTTTACCCGGAGTTTTAGTTGGGTTCGTAATTTTACACGGACTTTTTAGTTGGGTTCGAATTTTTTACCCGGACTTTTAGTTGGGTTCATAATTTTACCCGGAGTTTTAATTGGATTCGTAATTTTACCCGGACTTTTTAGTTGGGTTCGTATTTTTTACCCGACTTTTAGTTGGGTTCGTAATTTTACCCGGAGTTTTAGTTGGGTTCGTAATTTTACCCGGAGTTTTAGTTGGGTTCGTAATTTTACCCGGAGTCTTGAGTTACCCGGACTTTTTAGTTGGGTTCGTATCTTTACCCGGACTTTTAGTTGGGTTCGTAATTTTACCCGGAGTTTTAGTTGGGTTCGTAATTTTACCCGGAGTTTTAGTTGGGTTCGTAATTTTACCCGGAGTTTTACTTGGGTTCGTAATTTTACCCGGACTTTTTTGTTTGGTTCGTATTTTTTACCCGGAGTTTTAGTTGGGTTCGTAATTTTACCCGGACTTTTTAGTTGGGTTCGTAATTTTACCCGGAGTTTTAGTTGGGTTCGTAATTTTACCCGGAGTTTTAGTTGGGTTCGTAATTTTACCCGGAGTTTTAGTTGGGTTCGTAATTTTACCCGGAGTTTTAGTTGGGTTCGTAATTTTACCCGGACTTTTTAGTTGGGTTCGTATTTTTTACCCGGACTTTTAGTTGGGTTCGTAATTTTACCATAAGGTTTAGTTGGGTTCGTAATTTTACCCGGAGTTTTAGTTGGGTTCGTAATTTTACCCGGAGTTTTAGTTGGGTTCGCATTTTTTACCCGGAATTTTTAGTTGGGTTAGTATTTTTACCCGGAGTTTTAGTTGGGTTCGTAATTTTACCCGGACTTTTTAGTTGGGTTCGTATTTTTTACCCGGACTTTTAGTTGGGTTCGTAATTTTACCCGGAGTTTTAGTTGGGTTCGTAATTTTACCCGGAGTTTTAGTTGGGTTCGTAATTTTACCCGGAGTTTTACTTGGGTTCGTAATTTTACCCGGACTTTTTAGTTGGGTTCGTATTTTTTACCCGGACTTTTAGTTGGGTTCGTAATTTTACCCGGAGTTTTGGTTGGGTTCGTAATTTTACCCGGAGTTTTAGTTGGGTTCGTATTTTTAACCCGGACTTTTTAGTTGGGTTAGTATTTTTACCCGGAGTTTTAGTTGGGTTCGTATTTTTACCCGGAGTTTTAGTTGGGTTCGTAATTTTATCCGGAGTTTTAGTTGGGTTGGTATTTTTTACCCGGACTTTTTAGTTGGGTTAGTATTTTTGCCCGGAGTTTTAGTTGGGTTCGTATTTTTTACCCGGAGTTTTAGTTGGGTTCGTAATTTTACCCGGAGTTTTAGTTGGGTTCGTAATTTTACCCGGAGTCTTAAGTTAGGTTCGTATTTTTTATCGGGACTTTTTAGTTGGGTTCGTATTTTTTACCCGGAGTTTTAGTTGGGTTCGTAATTTTACCCGGAGTTTTAGTTGGGTTCGTATTTTTTACCCGGACTTTTTAGTTGGGTTAGTATTTTTACCCGGAGTTTTAGTTGGGTTCGTATTTTTACCCGGAGTTTTAGTTGGGTTCGTATTTTTACCCGGAGTTTTAGTTGGGTTCGTAATTTTAGCCGGAGTTTTAGTTGGGTTCGTATTTTTTACCCGGCTTTTTAGTTGGGTTCGTAATTTTACCCGGAGTTTTAGTTGGGTTCGTAATTTTACCCGGAGTTTTAGTTGGGTTCGTAATTTTACCCGGAGTTTTAGTTGGGTTCGTAATTTTACCCGGACTTTTTAGTTGGGTTCGTATTTTTTACACGGACTTTTAGTTGGGTTCGTAATTTTACCCGGAGTTTTAGTTGGGTTCGTAATTTTACCCGGAGTTTTAGTTGAGTTGGTAATTTTACCCGGACTTTTAGTTGGGTTCGTAATTTTACCCGGACTTTTTATTTGGGTTCGTAATTTTACCCGGACTTTTTAGTTGGGTTCGTAATTTTACCCGGAGTTTTAGTTGGGTTCGTAATTTTACCCGGAGTTTTACTTGGGTTCGTAATTTTACCCGGAGTTTTAGTTGGGTTCGTAATTTTACCCGGAGTTTTTCTTGGGTTCGTAATTTTACCCGGAGTTTTACTTGGGTTCGTAATTTTACCCGGAGTTTTAGTTGGGTTCGTAATTTTACCCGGAGTTTTAGTTGGGTTCGTAATTTTACCCGGACTTTTTAGTTGGGTTCGTATTTTTTACCCGGACTTTTAGTTGGGTTCGTAATTTTACCCGGAGTTTTAGTTGGGTTCGTAATTTTACCAGGACTTTTTAGTTGGGTTCGTAATTTTACCCGGACTTTTTAGTTGGGTTCGTAATTTTACCCGGACTTTTTAGTTGGGTTCGTAATTTTACCCGGAGTTTTAGTTGGGTTCGTAATTTTACCCGGACTTTTTAGTTGGGTTCGAATTTTTTACCCGGACTTTTAGTTGGGTTCATAATTTTATCCGGAGTTTTAGTTGGGTTCGTAATTTTACCCGGACTTTTTAGTTGGGTTCGTATTTTTTACCCGGACTTTTAGTTGGGTTCGTAATTTTACCCGGAGTTTTAGTTGGGTTCGTAATTTTACCCGGAGTCTTGAGTTACCCGGACTTTTTAGTTGGGTTCGTATCTTTACCCGGACTTTTAGTTGGGTTCGTAATTTTACCCGGAGTTTTAGTTGGGTTCGTAATTTTACCCGGAGTTTTAGTTGGGTTCGTAATTTTACCCGGAGTTTTACTTGGGTTCGTAATTTTACCCGGAGTTTTACTTGGGTTCGTAATTTTACCCGGAGTTTTAGTTGGGTTCGTAATTTTACCCGGAGTTTTAGTTGGGTTCGTAATTTTACCCGGACTTTTTAGTTGGGTTCGTATTTTTTACCCGGACTTTTAGTTGGGTTCGTAATTTTACCCGGAGGTTTAGTTGGGTTCGTAATTTTACCCGGAGTTTTAGTTGGGTTCGTAATTTTACCCGGAGTTTTAGTTGGGTTCGCATTTTTTACCCGGAATTTTTAGTTGGGTTAGTATTTTTACCCGGAGTTTTAGTTGGGTTCGTAATTTTACCCGGACTTTTTAGTTGGGTTCGTAATTTTACCCGGAGTTTTAGTTGGGTTCGTAATTTTACCCGGAGTTTTACTTGGGTTCGTAATTTTACCCGGACTTTTAGTTGGGTTCGTAATTTTACCCGGAGTTTTACTTGGGTTCGTAATTTTACCCGGACTTTTTAGTTGGGTTCGTATTTTTTACCCGGACTTTTAGTTGGGTTCGTAATTTTACCCGGAGTTTTAGTTGGGTTCGTAATTTTACCCGGAGTTTTAGTAGGGTTCGTATTTTTACCCGGAGTTTTAGTTGGGTTCGTAATTTTACCCGGACTTTTTAGTTGGGTTAATATTTTTACCCGGAGTTTTAGTTGGGTTCGTATTTTTACCCGGAGTTTTAGTTGGGTTCGTAATTTTATCCGGAGTTTTAGTTGGGTTCGTATCTTTTACCCGGACTTTTTAGTTGGGTTAGTATTTTTGCCCGGAGTTTTAGTTGGGTTCGTATTTTTTACCCGGAGTTTTAGTTGGGTTCGTAATTTTACCCGGAGTTTTAGTTGGGTTCGCAATTTTACCCGGAGTCTTAAGTTAGGTTCGTATTTTTTATCCGGACTTTTTAGTTGGGTTCGTATTTTTTACCCGGACTTTTAGTTGGGTTCGTAATTTTACCCGGAGTTTTAGTTGGGTTCGTATTTTTTACCCGGACTTTTTAGTTGGGTTAGTATTTTTACCCGGAGTTTTAGTTGGGTTCGTATTTTTACCCTGAGTTTTAGTTGGGTTCGTATTTTTACCCGGAGTTTTAGTTGGGTTCGTAATTTTAGCCGGAGTTTTAGTTGGGTTCGTATTTTTTACCCGGACTTTTTAGTTGGGTTCGTAATTTTACCCGGAGTTTTAGTTGGGTTCGTAATTTTACCCGGAGTTTTAGTTGGGTTCGTAATTTTACCCGGAGTTTTAGTTGGGTTCGTAATTTTACCCGGACTTTTTAGTTGGGTTCGTATTTTTTACCCGGACTTTTAGTTGGGTTCGTAATTTTACCCGGAGTTTTAGTTGGGTTCGTAATTTTACCCGGAGTTTTAGTTGAGTTGGTAATTTTACACCGGAGTTTTAGTTGGGTCGTAATTTTACCCGGACTTTTTATTTGGGTTCGTAATTTTACCCGGACTTTTTAGTTGAGTTCGTAATTTTACCCGGAGTTTTTGTTGGGTTCGTAATTTTACCCGGAGTTTTACTTGGGTTCGTAATTTTACCCGAACTTTTTAGTTGGGTTCGTATTTTTTACCCGGGCTTTTAGTTGGGTTCGTAATTTTACCCGGAGTTTAAGTTGGGTTCGTAATTTTACCCGGAGTTTTAGTTGGGTTCGTAATTTTACCCCGGAGTTTTAGTTGGGTTCGTAATTTTACCCGGACTTTTAGTTGGGTTCGTATTTTTTACCCGGACTTTTAGTTGGGTTCGTAATTTTACCCGGAGTTTTAGTTGGGTTCGTAATTTTACCCGGAGTTTTACTTGGGTTCGTAATTTTACCCGGAGTTTTAGTTGGGTTCGTATTTTACCCGGAGTTTTACTTGGGTTCGTAATTTTACCCGGAGTTTTACTTGGGTACGTAATTTTACCCGGAGTTTTAGTTGGGTTCGTAATTTTACCCGGAGTTTTAGTTGGGTTCGTAATTTTACCCGGACTTTTTAGTTGGGTTCGTATTTTGTACCCGGACTTTTAGTTGGGTTCGTAATTTTACCCGGAGTTTTAGTTGGGTTCGTAATTTTACCAGGACTTTTTAGTTGGGTTCGTAATTTTACCCGGACTTTTTAGTTGGGTTCGTAATTTTACCCGGACTTTTTAGTTGGGTTCGTAATTTTACCCGGAGTTTTAGTTGGGTTCGTAATTTTACCGGACTTTTTAGTTGGGTTCGAATTTTTTACCCGGACTTTTAGTTGGGTTCATAATTTTACCCGGAGTTTTAGTTGGGTTCGTATTTTACCCGGACTTTTTAGTTGGGTTCGTATTTTTTACCCGGACTTTTAGTTGGGTTTGTAATTTTACCCGGAGTTTTAGTTGGGTTCGTAATTTTACCCGGAGTTTTAGTTGGGTTCGTAATTTTACCCGGAGTCTTGAGTTACCCGGACTTTTTAGTTGGGTTCGTATCTTTACCGGACTTTTAGTTGGGTTCGTAATTTTACCCGGAGTTTTAGTTGGGTTCGTAATTTTACCCGGAGTTTTAGTTGGGTTCGTAATTTTACCCGGAGTTTTACTTGGGTTTGTAATTTTTACCCGGAGTTTTACTTGGGTTCGTAATTTTACCCGGAGTTTTAGTTGGGTTCGTAATTTTACCCGGAGTTTTAGTTGGGTTCGTAATTTTACCCGGACTTTTTAGTTAGGTTCGTATTTTTTACCCGGACTTTTAGTTGGGTTCGTAATTTTACCCGGAGGTTTAGTTGGGTTCGTAATTTTACCCGGAGTTTTAGTTGGGTTCGTAATTTGACCCGGAGTTTTAGTTGGGTTCGCATTTTTTACCCCGGAATTTTTAGTTGGGTTAGTATTTTTACCCGGAGTTTTAGTTGGGTTCGTAATTTTACCCGGACTTTTTAGTTGGGTTCGTATTTTTTACCCGGACTTTTAGTTGGGTTCGTAATTTTACCCGGAGTTTTAGTTGGGTTCGTAATTTTACCCGGAGTTTTAGTTGGGTTCGTAATTTTACCCGGAGTTTTTAGTTGGGTTCGTATTTTTTACCCGGACTTTTAGTTGGGTTCGTAATTTTACCCGGAGTTTTAGTTGGGTTCGTAATTTTACCCGGAGTTTTAGTAGGGTTCGTATTTTTACCCGGAGTTTTAGTTGGGTTCGTAATTTTTCCCGGAGTTTTAGTTGGGTTCGTATTTTTAACCCGGACTTTTTAGTTGGGTTAGTATTTTTACCCGGAGTTTTAGTTGGGTGCGTATTTTTACCCGGAGTTTTAGTTGGGTTCGTATTTTATCCGGAGTTTTAGTTGGGTTCGTATTTTTTACCCGGACTTTTTAGTTGGGTTAGTATTTTTGCCCGGAGTTTTAGTTGGGTTCGTATTTTTTACCCGGAGTTTTAGTTGGGTTCGTAATTTTACCCGGAGTTTTAGTTGGGTTCGCTATTTTACCCGGAGTCTTAAGTTAGGTTCGAATTTTTTATCCGGACTTTTTAGTTGGGTTCGTATTTTTTACCCGGAGTTTTAGTTGGGTTCGTAATTTTACCCGGAGTTTTAGTTGGGTTCGTATTTTTTACCCGGACTTTTTAGTTGGGTTAGTATTTTTACCCGGAGTTTTAGTTGGGTTCGTATTTTTACCCGGAGTTTTAGTTGGGTTCGTATTTTTACCGGAGTTTTAGTTGGGTTCGTAATTTTAGCCGGAGTTTTAGTTGGGTTCGTATTTTTTACCCGGACTTTTTAGTTGGGTTCGTAATTTTACCCGGAGTTTTAGTTGGGTTCGTAATTTTACCGGAGTTTTAGTTGGGTTCGTAATTTTACCCGGAGTTTTAGTTGGGTTCGTAATTTTACCCGACTTTTTAGTTGGGTTCGTATTTTTTACCCGGACTTTTAGTTGGGTTCGTAATTTTACCCGGAGTTTTAGTTGGGTTCGTAATTTTACCCGGAGTTTTAGTTGAGTTGGTAATTTTACCCGGAGTTTTAGTTGGGTTCGTAATTTTACCCGGACTTTTTATTTGGGTTCGTAATTTTACCCGGACTTTTTAGTTGGGTTCGTAATTTTACCCGGAGTTTTAGTTGGGTTCGTAATTTTACCCGGAGTTTTACTTGGGTTCGTAATTTTACCCGAACTTTTTAGTTGGGTTCGTATTTTTTACCCGGACTTTTAGTTGGGTTCGTAATTTTACCCGGAGTTTTAGTTGGGTTCGTAATTTTACCCGGAGTTTTAGTTGGGTTCGTAATTTTAGCCGGAGTTTTACTTGGGTTCGTAATTTTACCCGGAGTTTTACTTGGGTTCGTAATTTTACCCGGAGTTTTAGTTGGGTTCGTAATTTTACCCGGAGTTTTAGTTGGGTTCGTAATTTTACCCGGACTTTTTAGTTGGGTTCGTATTTTTTACCCGGACTTTTAGTTGGGTTCGTAATTTTACCCGGAGTTTTAGTTGGGTTCGTAATTTTACCCGGACTTTTTAGTTGGGTTCGTAATTTTACCCGGACTTTTTAGTTGGGTTCGTAATTTTACCCGGACTTTTTAGTTGGGTTCGTAATTTTACCCGGAGTTTTAGTTGGGTTCGTAATTTTACCCGGACTTTTTAGTTGGATTCGAATTTTTTACCCGGACTTTTAGTTGGGTTCATAATTTTACCCGGAGTTTTAGTTTGGTTCGTAATTTTACCCGGACTTTTTAGTTGGGTTCGTATTTTTTACCCGGACTTTTAGTTGGGTTCGTAGTTTTACCCGGAGTTTTAGTTGGGTTCGTAATTTTACCCGGAGTTTTAGTTGGGTTCGTAATTTTACCCGGAGTCTTGAGTTACCCGGACTTTTTAGTTGGGTTCGTATTTTTACCCGGACTTTTAGTTGGGTTTGTAATCTTACCCGGAGTTTTAGTTGGGTTCGTAATTTTACCCGGAGTTTTACTTGGGTTCGTAATTTTACCCGGAGTTTTACTTGGGTTCGTAATTTTACCCGGAGTTTTAGTTGGGTTCGTAATTTTACCCGGAGTTTTAGTTGGGTTCGTAATTTTACCCGGACTTTTTAGTTGGGTTCGTATTTTTTACCCGGACTTTTAGTTGGGTTCGTAATTTTACCCGGAGTTTTAGTTGGGTTCGTAATTTTACCCGGAGTTTTCTTGGGTTCGTAATTTTACCCGGAGTTTTAGTTGGGTTCGTATTTTTTACCCGGACTTTTTAGTAGGGTTAGCATTTTTACCCGGAGTTTTAGTTGGGTTCGTATTTTTACCCGGAGTTTAGTTGGGTTCGTATTTTTACCCGGAGTTTTAGTTGGGTTCGTAATTTTAGCCGGAGTTTTAGTTGGGTTCGTATTTTTTACCCGGACTTTTTAGTTGGGTTCGTAATTTACCCGGAGTTTTAGTTGGGTTCGTAATTTTACCCGGAGTTTTAGTTGGGTTCGTAATTTTACCCGGAGTTTTAGTTGGGTTCGTAATTTTACCCGGACTTTTTAGTTGGGTTCGTATTTTTTCCCGGACTTTTAGTTGGGTTCGTAATTTTACCCGGAGTTTTAGTTGGGTTCGTAATTTTACCCGGAGAATTAGTTGAGTTGGTAATTTTACCCGGAGTTTTAGTTGGGTTCGTAATTTTACCCGGACTTTTTATTTGGGTTCGTAATTTTACCCGGACTTTTTAGTTGGGTTCGTAATTTTACCCGCAGTTTTAGTTGGGTTCGTAATTTTACCCGGAGTTTTACTTGGGTTCGTAATTTTACCCGAACTTTTTAGTTGGGTTCGTATTTTTTACACGGACTTTTAGTTGGGTTCGTAATTTTACCCGGAGTTTTAGTTGGGTTCGTAATTTTACCCGGAGTTTTAGTTGGCTTCGTATTTTTACCCGGAGTTTTAGTTGGGTTCGTATTTTTTACCTGGAGTTTTAGTTGGGTTCGTAATTTTATCCGGAGTTTTAGTTGGGTTCGTATTTTTTACCCGGACTTTTTAGTTGGGTTAGTATTTTGCCCGGAGTTTTAGTTGGGTTCGTATTTTTTCCCGGACTTTTTAGTTGGGTTCGTAATTTTACCCGGAGTTTTAGTTGGGTTCGTAATTTTACCCGGAGTTTTAGTTGGGTTCGTAATTTTACCCGGAGTTTTAGTTGGGTTCGTAATTTTACCCGGAGTTTTAGTTGGGTTCGTAATTTTACCCGGACTTTTTAGTTGGGTTCGTATTTTTTACCCGGACTTTTAGTTGGGTTCGTAATTTTACCCGGAGTTTTAGTTGGGTTCGTAATTTTACCCGGAGTTTTAGTTGAGTTCGTAATTTTACCCGGAGTTTTAGTTGGGTTCGTAATTTTAAACGGACTTTTTATTTGGGTTCGTAATTTTACCCGGACTTTTTAGTTGGATTCGTAATTTTACCCGGAGTTTTAGTTGGGTTCGTACTTTTTACTCGGAGTTTTAGTTGGGTTCGTATTTTTTACCCGGAGTTTTAGTTGGGTTCGTATTTTTACCCGGACTTTTTAGTTGGGTAAGTATTTTTACCCGGAGTTTTAGTTGGGTTCGTATTTTTACCCGGAGTTTTAGTTGGGTTCGTAATTTTACCCGGAGTTTTAGTTGGGTTCGTATCTTTTACTCGGACTATTTAGTTGGGTTAGTATTTTTACCCGGAGTTTTAGTAGGGTTCGTATTTTTACCCGGAGTTTTAGTTGGGTTCGTAATTTTACCCGGAGTTTTAGTTGGGTTCGTATTTTTAACCCGGACTTTTTAGTTGGGTTAGTATTTTTACCCGGAGTTTTAGTTGGGTTCGTATTTTTACCCGGAGTTTTAGTTGGGTTCGTAATTTTATCCGGAGTTTTAGTTGGTTCGTATTTTTTACCCGGACTTTTTAGTTGGGTTAGTATTTTTGCCCGGAGTTTTAGTTGGGTTCATATTTTTTACCCGGAGTTTTAGTTGGGTTCGTAATTTTACCCGGAGTTTTAGTTGGGTTCGTAATTTTACTCGGAGTCTTAAGTTAGGTTCGTATTTTTTATCCGGACTTTTTAGTTGGGTTCGTATTTTTTACCCGGAGTTTTAGTTGGGTTCGTAATTTTACCCGGAGTTTTAATTGGGTTCGTATTTTTTACCCGGACTTTTTAGTTGAGTTAGTATTTTTACCCGGAGTTTTAGTTGGGTTCGTATTTTTACCCGGAGTTTTAGTTGGGTTCGTAATTTTAGCCGGAGTTTTAGTTGGGTTCGTATTTTTTACCCGGACTTTTTAGTTGGGTTCGTAATTTTAACCCGGTGTTTTAGTTGGGTTCGTGATTTTACCCGGAGTTTTAGTTGGGTTCGTAATTTTACCCGGAGTTTTAGTTGGTTCGTAATTTTACCCGGACTTTTTAGTTGGGTTCGTATTTTTTACCCGGACTTTTAGTTGGGTTCGTAATTTTACCCGGAGTTTTAGTTGGGTTCGTAATTTTACCCGGAGTTTTAGTTGGGTTCGTAATTTTACCCGGAGTTTTAGTTGAGTTGGTAATTTTACCCGGAGTTTTAGTTGGGTTCGTAATTTTACCCGGACTTTTTATTTGGGTTCGTAATTTTACCCGGACTTTTTAGTTGGGTTAGTAATTTTACCCGGAGTTTTAGTTGGGTTCGTAATTTTACCCGGACTTTTTAGTTGGGTTCGTAATTTTACCCGGAGTTTTAGTTGGGTTCGTAATTTTACCCGGAGTTTTAGTTGGGTTCGTAATTTTACCCGGAGTTTTAGTTGGGTTCGTAATTTTACCCGGAGTTTTAGTTGGGTTCGTAATTTTACCCGGACTTTTTAGTTGGGTTCGTATTTTTTACCCGGACTTTTAGTTGGGTTCGTAATTTTACCCGGAGTTTTAGTTGGGTTCGTAATTTTACCCGGAGTTTTAGTTGAGTTCGTAATTTTACCCGGAGTTTTAGTTGGGTTCGTAAGTTTACCCGGACTTTTTATTTGGGTTCGTAATTTTACACGGACTTTTTAGTTGGGTTCGTAATTTTACCCGGAGTTTTAGTTGGGTTCGTAATTTTACCCGGAGTTTTACTTGGGTTCGTAATTTTACCCGGACTTTTTAGTTGGGTTCGTATTTTTTACCCGGACTTTTAGTTGGGTTCGTAATTTTACCCGGAGTTTTAGTTGGGTTCGTAATTTTACCCGGAGTTTTAGTTGGGTTCGTAATTTTACCCGGAGTTTTAGTTGGGTTCGTATTTTTTACCCGGACTTTTTAGTTGGGGTTAGTATTTTTACCCGGAGTTTTAGTTGGGTTCGTATGTTTACCCGTAGTTTTAGTTGGGTTTGTAATTTTACCCGGAGTTTTAGTTGGGTTCGTATTTTTTACCCGGACATTTTAGTTGGGTTAGCATTTTTTACCCGGAGTTTTAGTTGGGTTCGTACTTTTTACCCGGAGTTTTAGTTGGGTTCGTATTTTTTACCCGGAGTTTTAGTTGGGTTCGTATTTTTACCCGGACTTTTTAGTTGGGTAAGTATTTTTACCCGGAGTTTTAGTTGGGTTCGTATTTTTACCCGGAGTTTTAGTTGGGTTCGTAATTTTACCCGGAGTTTTAGTTGGGTTCGTATCTTTTACCCGGACTATTTAGTTGGGTTAGTATTTTTTACCCGGAGCTTTAGTTGGGTTCGTATTTTTTACCCGGAGTTTTAGTTGGGTTCGCATTTTTTACCCGGAATTTTTAGTTGGGTTAGTATTTTTACCCGGAGTTTTAGTAGGGTTCGTATTTTTACCCGGAGTTTTAGTTGGGTTCGTAATTTTACCCGGAGTTTTAGTTGGGTTAGTATTTTTAACCCGGACTTTTTAGTTGGGTTAGTATTATTACCCGGAGTTTTAGTTGGGTTCGTATTTTTACCCGGAGTTTTAGTTGGGTTCGTAATTTTATCCGGAGTTTTAGTTGGGTTCGTATTTTTTACCCGGACTTTTTAGTTGGGTTAGTATTTTTGCCCGGAGTTTTAGTTGGTTTCGTATTTTTACCCGGAGTTTTAGTTGGGTTCGTAATTTTACCCGGAGTTTTAGTTGGGTTCGTAATTTTACCCGGAGTCTTAAGTTAGGTTCGTATTTTTTATCCGGACTTTTTAGTTGGGTTCGTATTTTTTACCCGGAGTTTTAGTTGGGTTCGTAATTTTACCCGGAGTTTTAGTTGGGTTCGTATTTTTTACCCGGACTTTTTAGTTGGGTTAGTATTTTTACCCGGAGTTTTAGTTGGGTTCGTAATTTTACCCGGAGTTTTAGTTGGGTTCGTAATTTTACCCGGAGTTTTAGTTGGGTTCGTAATTTTACCCGGACTTTTTAGTTGGGTTCGTATTTTTTACCCGGACTTTTAGTTGGGTTCGTAATTTTACCCGGAGTTTTAGTTGGGTTCGTAATTTTACCCGGAGTTTTAGTTGAGTTCGTAATTTTACCCGGAGTTTTAGTTGGGTTCGTAATTTTACCCGGACTTTTTATTTGGGTTCGTAATTTTACCCGGACTTTTTAGTTGGGTTCGTAATTTTTACCCGGAGTTTTAGTTGGGTTCGTAATTTTACCCGGAGTTTTACTTGGGTTCGTAATTTTACCCGGACTTTTTAGTTGGGTTCGTATTTTTTACCCGGACTTTTTAGTTGGGGTTAGTATTTTTACCCGGAGTTTTAGTTGGGTTCGTATGTTTACCCGTAGTTTTAGTTGGGTTTGTAATTTTACCCGGAGTTTTAGTTGGGTTCGTATTTTTTACCCGGACATTTTAGTTGGGTTAGCATTTTTTACCCGGAGTTTTAGTTGGGTTCGTACTTTTTACCCGGAGTTTTAGTTGGGTTCGTATTTTTTACCCGGAGTTTTAGTTGGGTTCGTATTTTTACCCGGACTTTTTAGTTGGGTAAGTATTTTTACCCGGAGTTTTAGTTGGGTTCGTATTTTTACCCGGAGTTTTAGTTGGGTTCGTAATTTTGCCCGGAGTTTTAGTTGGGTTCGTATCTTTTACCCGGACTATTTAGTTGGGTTAGTATTTTTTACCCGGAGCTTTAGTTGGGTTCGTATTTTTTACCCGGAGTTTTAGTTGGGTTCGCATTTTTTACCCGGAATTTTTAGTTGGGTTAGTATTTTTACCCGGAGTTTTAGTAGGGTTCGTATTTTTACCCGGAGTTTTAGTTGGGTTCGTAATTTTACCCGGAGTTTTAGTTGGGTTAGTATTTTTAACCCGGACTTTTTAGTTGGGTTAGTATTATTACCCGGAGTTTTAGTTGGGTTCGTATTTTTACCCGGAGTTTTAGTTGGGTTCGTAATTTTATCCGGAGTTTTAGTTGGGTTCGTATTTTTTACCCCGGACTTTTTAGTTGGGTTAGTATTTTTGCCCGGAGTTTTAGTTGGGTTCGTATTTTTACCCGGAGTTTTAGTTGGGTTCGTAATTTTACCCGGAGTTTTAGTTGGGTTCGTAATTTTACCCGGAGTCTTAAGTTAGGTTCGTATTTTTTATCCGGACTTTTTAGTTGGGTTCGTATTTTTTACCCGGAGTTTTAGTTGGGTTCGTAATTTTACCCGGAGTTTTAGTTGGGTTCGTATTTTTTACCCGGACTTTTTAGTTGGGTTAGTATTTTTACCCGGAGTTTTAGTTGGGTTCGTATTTTTACCCGGAGTTTTAGTTGGGTTCGTATTTTTACCCGGAGTTTTAGTTGGGTTCGTAATTTTAGCCGGAGTTTTAGTTGGGTTCGTATTTTTTACCCGGACTTTTTAGTTGGGTTCGTAATTTTACCCGGTGTTTTAGTTGGGTTCGTAATTTTACCCGGAGTTTTAGTTGGGTTCGTAATTTTACCCGGAGTTTTAGTTGGGTTCGTAATTTTACCCGGACTTTTTAGTTGGGTTCGTATTTTTTACCCGGACTTTTAGTTGGGTTCGTAATTTTACCCGGAGTTTTAGTTGGGTTCGTAATTTTACCCGGACTTTTTAGTTGGGTTCGTAATTTTACCCGGACTTTTTAGTTGGGTTCGTAATTTTACCCGGACTTTTTAGTTGGGTTCGTAATTTTACCCGGAGTTTTAGTTGGGTTCGTAATTTTACCCGGACTTTTTAGTTGGATTCGAATTTTTTACCCGGACTTTTAGTTGGGTTCATAATTTTACCCGGAGTTTTAGTTGGGTTCGTAATTTTACCCGGACTTTTTAGTTGGGTTCGTATTTTTTACCCGGACTTTTAGTTGGCTTCGTAATTTTACCCGGAGTTTTAGTTGGGTTCGTAATTTTACCCGGAGTCTTGAGTTACCCGGACTTTTTAGTTGGGTTCGTATTTTTACCCGGACTTTTAGTTGGGTTCGTAATTTTACCCGGAGTTTTAATTGGGTTCGTAATTTTACCCGGAGTTTTAGTTGGGTTCGTAATTTTACCCGGAGTTTTACTTGGGTTCGTAATTTTACCCGGAGTTTTACTTGGGTTCGTAATTTTACCCGGAGTTTTAGTTGGGTTCGTAATTTTACCCGGAGTTTTAGTTGGGTTCGTAATTTTACCCGGACTTTTTAGTTGGGTTCGTATTTTTTACCCGGACTTTTAGTTGGGTTCGTAATTTTACCCGGAGTTTTAGTTGGGTTCGTAATTTTACCCGGAGTTTTAGTTGGGTTCGTAATTTTACCCGGAGTTTTAGTTGGGTTCGTATTCTTTACCCGGACTTTTTAGTTGGGTTAGTATTTTTACCCGGAGTTTTAGTTGGGATCGTATTTTTACCCGGAGTTTTAGTTGGGTTCGTAATTTTAGCCGGAGTTTTAGTTGGGTTCGTATTTTTTACCCGGACTTTTTAGTTGGGTTCGTAATTTTACCCGGAGTTTTAGTTGGGTTCGTAATTTTACCCGGAGTTTTAGTTGGGTTCGTAATTTTACCCGGAGTTTTAGTTGGGTTCGTAATTTTACCCGGACTTTTTAGTTGGGTTCGTATTTTTTACCCGGACTTTTAGTTAGGTTCGTAATTTTATCCGGAGTTTTAGTTGGGTTCGTAATTTTACCCGGAGTTTTAGTTGAGTTGGTAATTTTACCTGGAGTTTTAGTTGGGTTCGTAATTTTACCCGGACTTTTTATTTGGGTTCGTAATTTTACCCGGACTTTTTAGTTGGGTTCGTAATTTTACCCGCAGTTTTAGTTGGGTTCGTAATTTTACCCGGAGTTTTACTTGGGTTCGTAATTTTACCCGAACTTTTTAGTTGGGTTCGTATTTTTTACCCGGAGTTTTAGTTGGGTTCGTAATTTTACCCGGAGTTTTAGTTGGGTTCGTAATTTTACCCGGAGTTTTAGTTGGCTTCGTATTTTTACCCGGAGTTTTAGTTGGGTTCGTATTTTTACCCGGAGTTTTAGTTGGGTTCGTAATTTTATCCGGAGTTTTAGTTGGGTTCGTATTTTTTACCCGGACTTTTTAGTTGGGTTAGTATTTTGCCCGGAGTTTTAGTTGGGTTCGTATTTTTTTACCCGGAGTTTTAGTTGGGTTCTAAATGTTACCCGGACTTTTTTGTTTGGTTCGTATTTTTTACCCGGAGTTTTAGTTGGGTTCGTAATTTTACCCGGACTTTTTAGTTGGGTTCGTAATTTTACCCGGAGTTTTAGTTGGGTCGTAATTTTACCCGGAGTTTTAGTTGGGTTCGTAATTTTACCCGGAGTTTTAGTTGGGTTCGTAATTTTACCCGGAGTTTTAGTTGGGTTCGTATTTTTAACCCGGACTTTTTAGTTGGGTTAGTATTATTACCCGGAGTTTTAGTTGGGTTCGTATTTTTACCCGGAGTTTTAGTTGGGTTCGTAATTTTATCCGGAGTTTTAGTTTGGTTCGTATTTTTTACCCGGACTTTTTAGTTGGGTTAGTATTTTTGCCCGGAGTTTTAGTTGGGTTCGTATTTTTTACCCGGAGTTTTAGTTGGGTTCGTAATTTTACCCGGAGTTTTAGTTGGGTTCGTAATTTTACCCGGAGTCTTAAGTTAGGTTCGTATTTTTTATCCGGACTTTTTAGTTGGGTTCGTATTTTTTACCCGGAGTTTTAGTTGGGTTCGTAATTTTACCCGGAGTTTTAGTTGGGTTCGTATTTTTTACCCGGACTTTTTAGTTGGGTTAGTATTTTTACCCGGAGTTTTAGTTGGGTTCGTATTTTTACCCGGAGTTTTAGTTGGGTTCGTATTTTTACCCGGAGTTTTAGTTGTGTTCGTAATTTTAGCCGGAGTTTTAGTTGGGTTCGTATTTTTTACCCGGACCTTTTAGTTGGGTTCGTAATTTTACCCGGAGTTTTAGTTGGGTTCGTAATTTTACCCGGAGTTTTAGTTGGGTTCGTAATTTTACCCGGACTTTTTAGTTGGGTTCGTATTTTTTACCCGGACTTTTAGTTGGGTTCGTAATTTTACCCGGAGTTTTAGTTGGGTTCGTAATTTTACCCGGACTTTTTAGTTAGGTTCGTAATTTTACCCGGACTTTTTAGTTGGGTTCGTAATTTTACCCGGACTTTTTAGTTGGGTTCGTAATTTTACCCGGAGTTTTAGTTGGGTTCGTAATTTTACCCGGACTTTTTAGTTGGATTCGAATTTTTTACCCGGACTTTTAGTTGGGTTCATAATTTTACCCGGAGTTTTAGTTGGGTTCGTAATTTTACCCGGACTTTTTAGTTGGGTTCGTATTTTTTACCCGGACTTTTAGTTGGGTTCGTAATTTTACCCGGAGTTTTAGTTGGGTTCGTAATTTTACCCGGAGTCTTGAGTTACCCGGACTTTTTAGTTGGGTTCGTATTTTTACCCGGACTTTTAGTTGGGTTCGTAATTTTACCCGGAGTTTTAGTTGGGTTCGTAATTTTACCCGGAGTTTTAGTTGGGTTTGTAATTTTACCCGGAGTTTTACTTGGGTTCGTAATTTTACCCGGAGTTTTACTTGGGTTCGTAATTTTACCCGGAGTTTTAGTTGGGTTCGTAATTTTACCCGGAGTTTTAGTTGGGTTCGTAATTTTACCCGGACTTTTTAGTTGGGTTCGTATTTTTTACCCGGACTTTTAGTTGGGTTCGTAATTTTACCCGGAGTTTTAGTTGGGTTCGTAATTTTACCCGGAGTTTTAGTTGGGTTCGTAATTTTACCCGGAGTTTTACTTGGGTTCGTAATTTTACCCGGAGTTTTACTTGGGTTCGTAATTTTACCCGGAGTTTTAGTTGGGTTCGTAATTTTACCCGGAGTTTTAGTTGGGTTCGTAATTTTACCCGGACTTTTTAGTTGGGTTCGTATTTTTTACCCGGACTTTTAGTTGGGTTCGTAATTTTACCCGGAGTTTTAGTTGGGTTCGTAATTTTACCCGGAGTTTTAGTTGGGTTCGTAATTTTACCCGGAGTTTTAGTTGGGTTCGTATTCTTTACCCGGACTTTTTAGTTGGGTTAGTATTTTTACCCGGAGTTTTAGTTGGGTTCGTATTTTTACCCGGAGTTTTAGTTGGGTTCGTAATTTTAGCCGGAGTTTTAGTTGGGTTCGTATTTTTTACCCGGACTTTTTAGTTGGGTTCGTAATTTTACCCGGAGTTTTAGTTGGGTTCGTAATTTTACCCGGAGTTTTAGTTGGGTTCGTAATTTTACCCGGAGTTTTAGTTGGGTTCGTAATTTTACCCGGACTTTTTAGTTGGGTTCGTATTTTTTACCCGGACTTTTAGTTGGGTTCGTAATTTTATCCGGAGTTTTAGTTGGGTTCGTAATTTTACCCGGAGTTTTAGTTGAGTTGGTAATTTTACCCGGAGTTTTAGTTGGGTTCGTAATTTTACCCGGACTTTTTATTTGGGTTCGTAATTTTACCCGGACTTTTTAGTTGGGTTCGTAATTTTACCCGCAGTTTTAGTTGGGTTCGTAATTTTACCCGGAGTTTTACTTGGGTTCGTAATTTTACCCGAACTTTTTAGTTGGGTTCGTATTTTTTACCCGGAGTTTTAGTTGGGTTCGTAATTTTACCCGGAGTTTTAGTTGGGTTCGTAATTTTACCCGGAGTTTTAGTTGGCTTCGTATTTTTACCCGGAGTTTTAGTTGGGTTCGTATTTTTACCCGGAGTTTTAGTTGGGTTCGTAATTTTATCCGGAGTTTTAGTTGGGTTCGTATTTTTTACCCGGACTTTTTAGTTGGGTTAGTATTTTGCCCGGAGTTTTAGTTGGGTTCGTATTTTTTTACCCGGAGTTTTAGTTGGGAGTAGTGTATAAAGGTGGTTACTGCCTCCGCCACCGCCACAACCACCGCCACCGCCACCGCCCAATAAATTAAAAATGGCGTCCCACCACCCAATTACCACTAATTGGCTACACCGCCGAATCAATTAAGAGTGGGGTTCTACTACCATCTCCACCACTCAATTAGCTAATTAGAGTGGTAATTAATCAATTAGAGGGCAATTACATCACCCAATCAATTAATAATACAATTACATCAATTAAACCCCCACATCACTGAGTGCTCGGTGTGATTCGGCTTCTGAATACACTCAGTACCACCAAATTATTCAATTAAGAGTGCAATTACACGTGGTACTTAATCAATTAGAGTGCAATTACAACCCCCAACCAATTAAGAGTACTCTTACGCCAATTAAGTTCCCACATCACTGAGTGCTCAGTGCGATTTGGACTCTTAATTTGAATTTTCTACACCTGTCATTTCATGTTATCTCTATCTTTCTCTTATAGCTATTGGTTTACCGATACACATTCCATATCTCGTTGGAGTTATCACAATTCACAATCACATTGTAATAGGACGGAATAAAACACGAGGAATTTACATACAAAAATTATTTATTAAATTCTTATCTTTACATAATGTCATTACATAATTATAATTATACTAGTTCACATCTTTCCTTAGCGGACTCATTTCACTAATTTGGTTACTCGAATAATAATTTCTGAGTTTATATTGTACAAAGCATTTAAAAAATAATGGGTGTGATAACTAATTATGATTAGTTGGTTTTCGATGATATGATTAACGCGTTGACTGACACAAATTGTCAGGTCGACTGACGCAATTAATGGTTTGACTGACACAAATTGTCAGGTCGCCTGACACATTTGTTGGTTTTATGTCAGACCACCCATCACACATTCACTAATAATCACCCAATCTACTATGATACAATTTAAAAGATCCAATTTACATAGAAGCATCATTGTTTTATTATAATGTTAATACCATCACTACATAATTATAAAGTGGTATACAATCATCATTTATATACATATACATCACTAATTGATAATGCTTCATCTTTATAGTACATTTTCCATTTATAAATAAATCTGTATGACAAAAATACATATAATAAATAAATTGCAACATACTGTTAGCCGTAAATGGGTAAGTATTCAACCTATCTTATCATTTAATATACATAATACATACAGCAACAATCATTATCACCCCTAAGCGTACACACGCAAATCCATCCTATTATCACATAAAATATACTCATTAAATTAGTAAACTATATAATGTCATTTATCTCCAATTAATTCCGTTATTCACAACCAATTTTAAAATGTCCCCAAGCTAAGGTTGACACACGATCATCGTTAATATACCGCTTGGCATCATTGGGTGAGAGTGCCAGTTTATTTTGGAGCATTGTAAATAGGGTATGATTCACTGATTTGAATAATAGTTGTTTAACTAGTAATGGTACCCCATAAAAAAGAGAACGTGAGTAATCATCAAAGGTAATTTTATGTTTCACGGCTGATCTCCTTACACCCTTAACCCTCTTAGTATCATCACTTCCCATAACCCGATTCACATACACTTTTGATCGTAAACCAATAAATTCAGTCATTATACGTCCACAATTCTCATCCTTCATTAGGCCAGGAACGGCTTTGTTCTGCAGTGGAATGTTGAACTTATTATTAAGACTATAATTAGATGTATCAAATCTATGTAAATTTTCACATACATCAGCATATATATCATCTGTACTGATTGCTAGAGTGAAGCTATCAGTATCCATATAGCATAAACTAATTCTATCATCATATTTCGGTTTCAGGAAATCATAGTAAAATTCATACATCAATAATTTCGATAGATCTAGAACGGCAAAGCCGACATAGATTGGTTTATCATATTTCGCATGCAATCGCCCCATCTGAATGGCTGAAAACGACTCACTGAAGACGGTGATACTCTTAAAATTTAATCTTGCAATTAAACTACTAGCACCCAATCTATATCGTCCAGCCGTCTCAATGTCATCCCAGTGTGTTATCAATCTTACATCAACACGCTTATCAGTGTTCTCCATTGTCTTCCCATAGATAGCATTGTTGAATAACTTGTAAGAATCTCTCTCGAAATCATTTGTAGCATTCTGACGCTTGATTGTATTTAAATCGATATATGCCTTCAACCATGGTGATTGCTTAAATGTAAGGATTCGATTAATTTTCACAATGATAAGTCCATGTGCGATGGCATGTTTTAAATTTCGATAGTGAATAGGGTAATTCTTCTTATTTAAAAGATTTGCGATTAATCGAACGTCACTAGTGGACTTGCAGTGGGGTGGGAGCATATTCTCAGCTAGAAATGGTAAATCGTTGTGTAAGTCATGCAGTTTTTGAGGGTATTCAACATCAACATCTAGAATGAATCCATCATCAGCGAAATCTGAAATCTCATTCAATTTAAAATCCTCAATCTCTGCACAACTCATCCAGCGAAAACCGTTTAGTGGCATGTGTTGAGACATAGCCCAACCATAAAGATTGTTAGCATCCCAATACATCAAGTATTTAGACGGGGTATTGGGGTTATAGTTTGGCATATATCGATTATTAGCAACAGCATGTCTAAGACAACATTGAGATATCCCTCCGCGAATACCCTTTTGAATAAATTTAACCATATCTATGTCGGTTAGGAGCTCCAAATCGACAGAAGTGTACTTTAGCATTGCGTCCCAACTTAATCCAGGAGCTGTATAGTAGTGTGCCGGATCGAGGTCATATGTTTGATGACATATTTTTCTGAATCGTGTGAATATATCAGTTAAAAGTAGTACATCAGTAGTTAAATATAACTCCGAGTAATCTTTGAGATTTTTACATCCAAAAGTTGTCCAAACATTTTGTGCATGAGTGTACTGCTCATCACTGATATCCTCATTAATCATTTTATTAAAAAATGCAGCTTTCGGGGGTAGTGTAGTATCATCCAATTTATTTAATGATGATAGATATTGATATGGGAAAACCCCCTTTTTTGTCAACAATTTGAATTTCATCTCTTCAGGTGCGAATTGTCGTACACTCACTAAATCTGTATCTGATAGATTATTAGCTAGTGAGTCGAGTGATGAAGCCATAAATCGAAATGAGTCCAAAAACCGCAATTTTAAATATTTATTAACCAATTTCAGACCTTTATTAGTATCTCCAATCAACACCCGATCCACTAGAATTTTTTTACTGAAACTAATATATCGTTCCTTATTATTGGGAATCACATCAACATCATCATCATCAATCTCCGCTAACACTTTAATGAATAGGTGACTATCATAACCACTGAGGTTATGTAAAAATACTGGAATATGATTTGCGATCTTATAGTTTAAGTTACATACTGAGTGTGCTGCACCTCTAAACACCCCCGATAGGTGACAGTGGTCCCTTACTATAACATCAGTACTGATGAAACGGCGCCTACAGATAAAACATTGTGTTGAATTTTTGAAATTAGCTTGCTCTTCGGATGTCAGTCTACGCATTGGTTTCACAAATTTAAAATGCTTATCATAAATGGTTTTCACATCAGCAAGTAATTTTGTGATGAAAACTTTAGCGCAATCAGCACCAGTATAAATTTCGAATTTATCGTATGATGAATCGAAAGTGCAAGTTATTTTATATGCGAAGCTATATGGGATATGTATCTCAATCGCTTGCGTAGATGATATGGTTGGATCAGATTCACAACTATCGATTGGCTGTAATAATGATTCAAAGTCAGCGTAAATCACAAATGGTACCGGATGAGAATTACTATAATTGTTAAACCGTAAAATATTACCCGGTACGCTCCCACCAAAGAAATCCACCTTTAACTCCTTTGATGGTAATATCACTCTAATTTTATTACAGTCTGCTAGTCGATGTGTCTTCAATTTATTGATACTACTAAAAAATGTTAAACACCCATTGCAAATATGTAGTTTACCACCCCCGTGGTTGGGCACCTGATCATGTATTAATCGCGATAAATCTGTTATTAGCACAAAATGAGATATACCACCCTCGTAAATTTGCAATAAATTAACATGTATATCACGCTCATTATCTGTTAAATGTGTTGGCCCAACTACTAAATATCTACCTCCATCATTAATAATTTCATAGACATTGATACTAACATTATTTAATCTCTCAATTTTTGATATTTCACTTAATTTAACTGGAAAATTAATACCTGTCAAGTTGACTACTTCATCGTAATGTTTGTAACTCGTAGGACGATCATGATTTCGGTCAGCTGGGCTGAGAACCGCTGTTAGACACCAGGCGATACATTTGTCGTCACTGTTTTTGATGTTGATGCATGCACCCTTATTGATAATAGGTTGAGGTAGTCGGATGTATGATGATCCTCGAATTGCTCGATACTGGTTGATATTCACCTCGAGATGTGAAATGGCGAAAAATGCCCAGCCAGAATCACGCTCTTCAAAATTTCCACTCTGTACAATAATGTTATTGGACATTTCACTATAAATCACGCACAAATCACTTGATTGAGTGACAACCCTGAACTTAACATTAAAACTTTTCACACTCGTCACCACATCACAGTCGTCTTCATCATTAACATCTATGTCATTATGTACTCTAATGTTTGATTTAATGAATACTGCGAATAGTTCAATTTGCATTTTTAGTGTAGTCATACTATTTAAATGCTTATTTATGATTTCACAAGCTTTGGGTTGACACTTCGTCAGAAATTGGGGGATATCATCATCCGGTGATGCTCCGTCTATTTTATACCTCGCAACACGGTTTTTGAAGCATGTCTCGATCAATTTAACCCCATCCAAGTAGGTCGGTTGAACATGTCTCCTAAGATGACAATGCAAGGACACTTTTGATGGGAATGTATCACCACAAACATCACATAGATAGTTGTTGATTGATGATGTTGAATCCTTATCGGGTATATACTGCGTTGGTGTGATCACCCTTTTAACTCCAGCTCCAGTTGCTGTTGATTGTCGTTTAATGCTATCATCACGCAGTGTAGTACAATTTTGCATACCTGTAATATGGTGTATACCTCCGATATCAAGTCCAACTCCAGACGATGTTGATGGTTGATCAAGTAGTGTATGGGTGTTGGGTTTTGTTCTTTTCATATCACTTATAAGATGTGGTTGTGTGATCATTCTTTTAAGATCAACGCCGTACGATGCTGTATGCACACCTCCGATATTAGGACCAACTCCAGACGATACCGATGGTTGATTAGGTGTTGTATGTGTACTTGCTGTGATACTATTAGCATGTAGTGTCCTAATATGTCTACCCAGAGAGTCAGATCGAGAACACCTCACATCACAAAATGGGCATCCATATGTTTTGGTTGCTATTTGGTGGTACATGGTGGGTCTTTGACTGGTTTGTGGTAATTGTTGATGATCGCCTTGATGCTTATCTGTGATACTATTAGCATGTAGTATCCTAATATGTCTACCCAGAGTGTCAGATCGAGAACACTTCACATGACAAACTGGGCAGTCATATGTGTTGGTTGCTACTTTGTGGTACATGGAGGGTCGTTGAATGGTTTGTGGTAATTGTTGATGATCGCCGTGATGCCTATTTATAATGTGGCGTAGAAGAGTTGCTTTGCTGGTGAAGTCTAAGCCACAAATTTCACAGAACATGTTGACAACGTAATTTGATAGATGAATCGTGATTGCTGAACTGACAAGAGTACTGATGTTAATATGGGGAGTCGCATATACTTATACTCATTCGAGATCGATGAATCTCACAACCCCACCCAACATAAAACGCCCTCATCGTCCCCCACCCCACATAATACGCCCTCATCGACTCCACTACACCGCGTTGAAGTAGGGGTTGCGCTATACTAGTGAGCCCCCACTACATTGAGTTACCATATGATTCACACCCATTGGTCTGTGGTGATATTTTCTACCCACACACGTTTTTCCACCACCACTTCCTTCATCGTTTTCTCATACTCATTGGTCGATGACAATCAAAACCCACAACCATTGGTAATTGATATTATAATGACTTATCCCCACTATCATTCATATGATATATAATACCACGTTGTGCACAACCCAACTCAGTATATACAGCATTCTAGTAAATATTTCATCACCATGTCTTCAAGATTATCATCACTAGGACTCTGTGAATTGAAGCCTAAGCGGAAGTTGAGCGAGTTACCAATCGATGTACCGTTTCCGATCAAATCTGCCCGCCGTATTACATCATGTCTATGGCCATGCGTTCTACTCGAGTTTGATGACTTCATGACGTTCCTACCGAAGCGGATCGCCCAAGAGATCACCGATGATGAGATTTCCAAATTACATTCGATGTGTATGGTATATAAGGGGGAGAAAAACATTGGTATGCCTACTAATGCCCAATTATTATCGTTTGTTGAGTTATAATTATGTAAATGTGAAAAAATAAAATCATTATTACCTATATTCGACTTGTTTTTTATTTTTATATTTCTTTAGTTTCTGTTTTTTTAATGTTTATAGTATTCCATAGCTAATCACATTTATCATCGAAAAATATTGGTGTACACACAGGTAGGTTGTTGTATTCAATTTCTATAATATTATAAAGATCATAAAATTACTGTGTGATATATTAAAAGGGTTATAGTATGGAGATTATGAGTGTTATGAAAGGAGTAATAAGCGTATGATTATTTCGTTTTTAAATCATTTATTCTTAAATTTATCATAAAATTACTGTGTGATATATTAAAAGGGTTATAGTATGGAGATTATGAGTGTTATGAAAGGAGTAATAAGCGTATGATTATTTCGTTTTTAAATCATTTATTATTAAATTTCAGTGTGATAATCGTATGTGAGTTGTGTATTATTGCGATTATAATGGATATTTACAACATGATGAGATATTGGGTATAGATTATATAAATGTAAATTATGAATACACATACCACATAAATTGTTGAGAGAAAAAGATGAATTTGTGACTATCTCGGTTTTATTTCATTTATTAATGGACACCAATATGATAAACATGAAAATTATATAAAGATGTTGTAATGGATGTGTGTAAAGTGATGTGATAATAATATGTGTATAGATTACATGAAAGTGAATTATGAAATCACAGATTATATAAAAAGAAGCTGATAACAAAATATACATAATGAATATAATAAAATTATAAAACTATGCGATTATCACATTAGTAGAATATTATAAACATTATATCACAATCGAATTATGCTTACGGTTATTAAGTGTTAGATAATGGAGTTTATGCTTGTTAAGAAAAAAAAACATGCGTGATTTTCTTTCACTTTTAAATTGTTTATTATTGGGGGTCAAAATGACAAACATATGGATGATGTATAATGATGGATATGTATAAAGTGATGGGAAAATAGGAATAGATAATATAAATGCGAATTATGAGAACACAGATTATATAATTATAAAAATGATAGAAATATTACATAATGAACATAATAAAATTGGACAAATTAGATACATTTATCATATTACCGTAATATTATAAGCATTACACCATAATCGAAAAATTAGTAGTACATACATCAATGTTATATTATCAACAGATTATAATGGGGTATTATGTGAACCTCATTATATAATTACAAATGAGATGCCTAATGAGAAAGAAATGATAGATGACATAATAAATGAATACAACATTAATACAATATTATTGTAATAACACCATAAGCTACATTTGTTGACGGATATTCACAGTTAGATTATCAACCGCGAAGAATGTCCACCCCATGTCATGACTATAAAAATTGCTCTGCATTAATATAACATCACGTGACAATTCATCATATACCCCACACATTTCATTAGACTGAGTCACAACGCGAGTGTTTGATTTAAAAATTTCACGTGATGCCATAACCCCGTCATGTTGATGATTACTATCATCGTTTTTTATAAATACCGCACTTAGTATAATCACAACATCAATCGATCCCCGTTCACTCAAATGTCTACACATTAGTGAGCGAGTTTTTCCACTGCAGCGCTCCAGAAATTGGGTGATATCGTCATATGGTTCTACAAGAAAATATGTACGCCTAGAGTTGCTGATGGATGATGATTGTTCCACACACTTATTTGGACAGATATGTCCTCGGAGTTCACTTTCGGTGTGGAATACACTAAAACATCTAAGACATGATGTCTCGGCACGTATGCGGTTGTGATTGTTTAAATGATGGTGGAGATTTGTTTGATTACTTGCGACGTCTCCGCAAACTATGCACGACAGTTCACTACGAGTCGGTACTTCACGCACTCGCATTGTTGGTAGCAGAATTGGAGTAATTACTCCATACGCACCACTCCAGTCAGATGATGTATCTTGTGTTGACATGATTGGATTAGACTACTAGTACCCTCTCAAATATTCAGTGTATATACTATGGAATCCTTAATTCAGGGGTATATATATGTTTTTTTCCTCTGGTAGATTGGGGTGTAGTGAACATCCAATGGGTGCTGATCTATTTTCGTTGGGCGGGTTGTAGGGGTCGATTATAGTATTTGGGGGCGATTACATCTACCTTAAAATAGGAATGGTGATGGAACACATGTATTATCTTTTATGAAAAATATTCCTTTAATTTCGTCAAATATTCCTTTACTTTGTCACCAATAATTTTATAGTATAAATATTATTGATTAGACAGTAATATGTTTTACTACAAAAGCCAAAATAAAAAAATATATTTACATGATTTCATTTTTTAATCACATTTAAAGGACCATTTAAAAATAAAAAAGCTATTTCACCATCCGCAAAATCTTGATAATAAAAAAAGGACTCACACTGGGATGAGATTGAGATTGGGTGGATGATATAAATTGGGTGATTGTGCTTTAATCGCTGGATTCAATTTTATTAGTATCACAGTCTTCAGTGAGACGTTTTCAACCATTCAGATGGGACAATTGCATGGGATATATGATAGCATTGATAACCAATCTATATCACCTTTGCCATTCTAGATCTATCCAAATTATTGATGTATGAATTTTACTATGATTTCCTGAAGTCGAAATATTATAATAGGACGTGATATTATATTAATGTAGAGTAAATTTCATGGTCATGACAGACGATTATGTAGAACCCATTTAAACGATATGTCTAAACGACTTCGCCTAAGTGATTGAGTATCTACAACATTTAGTTTCGAAATTTCATCTAATTAAAAATATTTTAGGCATCATCAATAATGAACTATTTGGACAGTTTTATTATCGATCCTTAAGTGGATGGGTGATATTTATCGGTTCAATCCGCGTGAGATAGCTACCCCGAACCGAAATGTCTAGACTCTAGACCACTTCGCCTAAGTGATTGAGTATCTACAACATTTAGTTTTGAAATTTCATCTAATTAAAAATATTTTAAGCAGCATCAATAATGAACTATTTGGACAGTTTTATTATCGATCCTTAAGTGGATGGGTGATATTTATCGTCTCAATCCATGGGGAACGAGTGAGATAGCTACCCCGAATCGAAATGTCTAGACTCTAGACGAGTTTGCCTAAGTGATTGTGTATCTAAAACATTTAGTTTCGAAATTCCATCTAATTAAAAATATTTTAGACATCATCAATAATGAACTATTTGGACAGTTTTATTATCGATCCTTAAGTGGATGGGTGATATTTATCGGTTCAACCCATGGGGTGTGAGATAGGTACCCTTAGCTATCCTGATGAGATGGAAATTTGATACCATTAACTACCCCGAACCGAAATGTCTAGACTCTAGACCACTTCGCCTAAGTGATTGAGTATCTACAACATTTAGTTTTGAAATTTCATCTAATTAAAAATATTTTAAGCATCATCAATAATGAACTATTTGGACAGCTTTATTATCGATCCTTAAGTGGATGGGTGATATTTATCGTTTCAATCCATGAGGGACGCGTGAGATAGCTACCCCCGAATCGAAATGTCTAGACTCTAGATGAGTTTGCCTAAGTGATTGTGTATCTAAAACATTTAGTTTCGAAATTCCATCTAATTAAAAATATTTTAGACATCATCAATAATGAACTATTTGGACAGTTTTATTATCGATCCTTAAGTGGATGGGTGATATTTATCGTTTCAACCCATGGGGTATGAGATAGGTACCCTTAGCTATCCTGATGAGATGGAAATTTGTCCATCATATTATGAAATCCAGTGAATATGGTTGTGAAATAAATGAGTTTTATTATTCCATACTATTTAAATTGGTATATAAGTCAGGGACTAAGAACGGAATGAAATGGGGATGAAAGAACTAAATTAACCGAATAATTTATAAGAACGGAAACGAAAACGAAATTTTTATTTTTCGTTCATGGTTGAAAACGAAATAAATAATTTCTGTTCCGGTTTACCGTTGTAGAGTAAATTATTGGTTTACCTATGATACAAGTGAGTGTTGAACGAGCATTTTCGGCACTGAAAGATATTTTAAAAATGTCAAAGGGAGAATTTAAAAGAAAATTTATTGGAAGATGTCTTGCTTCTTAGATTAAATAGTTACAATTCATTTTATATAAATATATTCATATATACTAAAATTATCCTGTGATTTACTATAGAATATATCATTAGTTTAACTAAAATTTTTATGTATTTTGGGATGCTAAATTATTTATATATATTTTTACTATAAAATAAATATGTTACATTTTTCTTCTCTTATTTTTAATAATAATGATAACTTTATTTACAAATGATTGAAAATTAATCATGATACAAATTTTTTAAATAAGTAAAAGTTAATTGAAATAAGGTAACATCAGAGAGAGAAGAAACAAATATTATTATTTAAAATATGAATCAAAAAAAATAATAATCTGTCACTGGCATATACCACTAAACTGAAAAGCAGTTTGTGCGTGGTTTTCAAGTAACTAAATTTAATGTGAATAAATGAATGAAACTAAACAAATTCGTACCTCTTGAATACAGAAACGGCCCCAAACAATTCATTCTAATTTTATTTTAATATTTATAAAGGGTGAAAATGCCATGACCACTTAAAATGCAGTTGATTGAAATTTTTAACATTTAAGTTTTTAATAGCATAAATAAAGTGAGTGTTGAACGATCATTTTCGGCACTGAAATATATTTTAAAATTGTCCAAGGGAGAATTTAAAAGTAAATTTATTGGAAGATGTCTTGATTCTTAGATTAAATAGTTACAATTCATTTTTATATAAATATATTCATATATACTAAAATTAATAATTATCCTGTGATTTACTTTAGAATATATCTTTAGTTTAATTAACTAAATTTCTTATTTATTTTGGAATGCTAAATTATTTATATATATTTTTACTATAAAATAAATATGTTACATTTTAATTCTCTTATTTTAATAATAATGATAACTTTATTTACAAATAACCAAAATTAATCATGACACAAATTTTTTAAATAAGTAAAAGTAATTGAACTAAGGTAACATCAGAGAGAGAAGAAGCAAATATTATTATTTAAAATATGAAGCAAAAAAAAATAGAAAATTTGTCAGTGGCATATACCACTAAACTGAATAGCAGTTTGTACGTAGTTTTCAAGTAACTAAATTTAATGGGAATAAATGAAGGAAACTAAAACAGATTCGTGTCTGTCGATTACAGAAACTGTCCCAAACAATTCATTCTAATTTTATTTTTAATATTTATAAAGGGCGAAAATTCCATGAGCACTTAAAATGCAGTTGATTGAAATTTTTAATATTTAAGTTTTAATAGTATAAATATTATGTTAGTAATTTTTGCCAGCTATGATTAAAATTATGAGATTTGACTTATTTGTCAATTATAAAAAAATAAAAAAGCATGTTGGCATACTTTTATTAGAAAAAATAGTAAAAGCCAGTTTTAACCGCTATTTCATTTCGATTCACGAAAATGAATACGATATTTTTTGGGTGTGAACGAAAACAAAATTTTTCGTTTTCGTTCTGATAGGAAACGAACAAAATACTTTTCGTTTTTAGTCCCTGATATAAATATATATGATTGTGATATAACGAGGTTACTGGAAATTAGATTTGCTGTAATGTGTAAATGATTGAATAAATGTGTATTGTTACGGGTCATCAGCCAATGAGCATGTGAAAACGATAAGTTAAGTGGTTGTGGTAAAATGTGTATGGGTGGGGTATCACAACACACCAATGATGGCGAACCATATGCTAACTCGATGATGTGGTGGGGTTAGCATACATCGTCGAATGAGGATAAATAGATGCAACCCCTATATTTGTATCAGTACTCTTTCAGTTCAGCATTCACGATTCGTCAATCAACATCGTTGGCCGATGTAGCCAACGAAAAAAAAGTGTAGCAGTAAATTCATCATCCATCGAGTGACTAGTATTTACTCACATTCGGTTAGTAATATCATTAATCTAATATTACCACATTTTACATCATTATTTATATCATCATAGGTATGTCTACACAATCCAACGCAAGCAGAAAATTGGTCGTCAACATTCAACGTCAAAAATACGAGATTGGGCGGGATGAATTACAGCTTAGAAGAGTGCGATTAGGAGAAGTAAATTCATTCGGCAGGCTAACCGATGATTTGGAGATTACGGTCCAACTACGTCCATTCCTTGTTGGGATTAATATCTGTGAAAAATTCATCAACGATGAGATTTCATTTGATACATTTGTACGCGCAATGGATAAGCAAAAACTGCTCATCAATGTTTGCGATGAATTGAAGGGAGAAATTATGTATGGAACATCATAAAATAAAATAAATTCCTATGTAGTATAAAAAGTTTTTTATTTTAGTATTAATATATTGAAAACTAACTAATCAAAATTAATTAGAAAAAAATAAGAGATATAGCCATAATTAATTATCTTAATTGATTGGTGGCGTGGTGTAATTACACTCTTAATTGAATAATTGAATAATTGAATAATTTGGTGGCATTGAGTGTATTCTGAACTCAAATCGCACTGAGCACTCAGTGATGTGGGAACTTAATTGGCGTAATTGTACTCTTAATTGGTTGGGGGTTGTAATTGCACTCTAATTGATTAAGTACCAAGTGTAATTGCACTCTTAATTGAATAATTTGGTGGTACTGAGTGTATTCAGAAGCCGAATCACACCGAGCACTCAGTGATGTGGGGGTTTAATTGATGTAATTGTATTATTAATTGATTGGGTGATGTAATTGCCCTCTAATTGATTAATTACCACTCTAATTAGCTAATTGAGTGGTGGAGATGGTAGTAGAACCCCACTCTTAATTGATTCGGTGATGTAGCCAATTAGTGGTAATTGGGTGGTGGGACGCCATTTTTAATTTATTGGGCGGTGGCGGTGGCGGTGGTTGTGGCGGTGGCGGAGGCAGTAACCACCTTTATACACTACTGTTGGGTTCTAAATGTTACCCGGACTTTTTTGTTTGGTTCGTATTTTTTACCCGGAGTTTTAGTTGGGTTCGTAATTTTACCCGGACTTTTTAGTTGGGTTCGTAATTTTACCCGGAGTTTTAGTTGGGTTCGTAATTTTACCCGGAGTTTTAGTTGGGTTCGTAATTTTACCCGGAGTTTTAGTTGGGTTCGTAATTTTACCCGGAGTATTAGTTGGGTTCGTATTTTTAACCCGGACTTTTTAGTTGGGTTAGTATTATTACCCGGAGTTTTAGTTGGGTTCGTATTTTTACCCGGAGTTTTAGTTGGGTTCGTAATTTTATCCGGAGTTTTAGTTGGGTTCGTATTTTTTACCCGGACTTTTTAGTTGGGTTAGTATTTTTGCCCGGAGTTTTAGTTGGGTTCGTATTTTTTACCCGGAGTTTTAGTTGGGTTCGTAATTTTACCCGGAGTTTTAGTTGGGTTCGTAATTTTACCCGGAGTCTTAAGTTAGGTTCGTATTTTTTATCCGGACTTTTTAGTTGGGTTCGTATTTTTTACCCGGAGTTTTAGTTGGGTTCGTAATTTTACCCGGAGTTTTAGTTGGGTTCGTATTTTTTACCCGGACTTTTTAGTTGGGTTAGTATTTTTACCCGGAGTTTTAGTTGGGTTCGTATTTTTACCCGGAGTTTTAGTTGGGTTCGTATTTTTACCCGGAGTTTTAGTTGGGTTCGTAATTTTAGCCGGAGTTTTAGTTGGGTTCGTATTTTTTACCCGGACTTTTTAGTTGGGTTCGTAATTTTACCCGGTGTTTTAGTTGGGTTCGTAATTTTACCCGGAGTTTTAGTTGGGTTCGTAATTTTACCCGGAGTTTTAGTTGGGTTCGTAATTTTACCCGGACTTTTTAGTTGGGTTCGTATTTTTTACCCGGACTTTTAGTTGGGTTCGTAATTTTACCCGGAGTTTTAGTTGGGTTCGTAATTTTACCCGGACTTTTTAGTTAGGTTCGTAATTTTACCCGGACTTTTTAGTTGGGTTCGTAATTTTACCCGGACTTTTTAGTTGGGTTCGTAATTTTACCCGGAGTTTTAGTTGGGTTCGTAATTTTACCCGGACTTTTTAGTTGGATTCGAATTTTTTACCCGGACTTTTAGTTGGGTTCATAATTTTACCCGGAGTTTTAGTTGGGTTCGTAATTTTACCCGGACTTTTTAGTTGGGTTCGTATTTTTTACCCGGACTTTTAGTTGGGTTCGTAATTTTACCCGGAGTTTTAGTTGGGTTCGTATTTTTAACCCGGACTTTTTAGTTGGGTTAGTATTATTACCCGGAGTTTTAGTTGGGTTCGTATTTTTACCCGGACTTTTAGTTGGGTTCGTAATTTTATCCGGAGTTTTAGTTTGGTTCGTATTTTTTACCCGGACTTTTTAGTTGGGTTAGTATTTTTGCCCGGAGTTTTAGTTGGGTTCGTATTTTTTACCCGGAGTTTTAGTTGGGTTCGTAATTTTACCCGGAGTTTTAGTTGGGTTCGTAATTTTACCCGGAGTCTTAAGTTAGGTTCGTATTGTTTATCCGGACTTTTTAGTTGGGTTCGTATTTTTTACCCGGAGTTTTAGTTGGGTTCGTAATTTTACCCGGAGTTTTAGTTGGGTTCGTATTTTTTACCCGGACTTTTTAGTTGGGTTAGTATTTTTACCCGGAGTTTTAGTTGGGTTCGTATTTTTACCCGGAGTTTTAGTAGGGTTCGTATTTTTACCCGGAGTTTTAGTTGGGTTCGTAATTTTAGCCGGAGTTTTAGTTGGGTTCGTATTTTTTACCCGGACTTTTTAGTTGGGTTCGTAATTTTACCCGGACTTTTAGTTGGGTTCGTAATTTTACCCGGAGTTTTAGTTGGGTTCGTAATTTTACCCGGACTTTTTAGTTAGGTTCGTAATTTTACCCGGACTTTTTAGTTGGGTTCGTAATTTTACCCGGACTTTTTAGTTGGGTTCGTAATTTTACCCGGAGTTTTAGTTGGGTTCGTAATTTTACCCGGACTTTTTAGTTGGATTCGAATTTTTTACCCGGACTTTTAGTTGGGTTCATAATTTTACCCGGAGTTTTAGTTGGGTTCGTAATTTTACCCGGACTTTTTAGTTGGGTTCGTATTTTTTACCCGGACTTTTAGCTGGGTTCGTAATTTTACCCGGAGTTTTAGTTGGGTTCGTAATTTTACCCGGAGTCTTGAGTTACCCGGACTTTTTAGTTGGGTTCGTATTTTTACCCGGACTTTTAGTTGGGTTCGTAATTTCACCCGGAGTTTTAGTTGGGTTCGTAATTTTACCCGGAGTTTTAGTTGGGTTCGTAATTTTACCCGGAGTTTTACTTGGGTTCGTAATTTTACCCGGAGTTTTACTTGGGTTCGTAATTTTACCCGGAGTTTTAGTTGGGTTCGTAATTTTACCCGGAGTTTTAGTTGGGTTCGTAATTTTACCCGGACTTTTTAGTTGGGTTCGTATTTTTTACCCGGACTTTTAGTTGGGTTCGTAATTTTACCCGGAGTTTTAGTTGGGTTCGTAATTTTACTCGGAGTTTTAGTTGGGTTCGTAATTTTACCCGGAGTTTTACTTGGGTTCGTAATTTTACCCGGAGTTTTACTTGGGTTCGTAATTTTACCCGGAGTTTTAGTTGGGTTCGTAATTTTACCCGGAGTTTTAGTTGGGTTCGTAATTTTACCCGGACTTTTTAGTTGGGTTCGTATTTTTTACCCGGACCTTTAGTTGGGTTCGTAATTTTACCCGGAGTTTTAGTTGGGTTCGTAATTTTACCCGGAGTTTTAGTTGGGTTCGTAATTTTACCCGGAGTTTTAGTTGGGTTCGTATTCTTTACCCGGACTTTTTAGTTGGGTTAGTATTTTTACCCGGAGTTTTAGTTGGGTTCGTATTTTTACCCGGAGTTTTAGTTGGGTTCGTAATTTTAGCCGGAGTTTTAGTTGGGTTCGTATTTTTTACCCGGACTTTTTAGTTGGGTTCGTAATTTTACCCGGAGTTTTAGTTGGGTTCGTAATTTTACCCGGAGTTTTAGTTGGGTTCGTAATTTTACCCGGAGTTTTAGTTGGGTTCGTAATTTTACCCGGACTTTTTAGTTGGGTTCGTATTTTTTACCCGGACTTTTAGTTGGGTTCGTAATTTTATCCGGAGTTTTAGTTGGGTTCGTAATTTTACCCAGAGTTTTAGTTGAGTTGGTAATTTTACCCGGAGTTTTAGTTGGGTTCGTAATTTTACCCGGACTTTTTATTTGGGTTCGTAATTTTACCCGGACTTTTTAGTTGGGTTCGTAATTTTACCCGCAGTTTTAGTTGGGTTCGTAATTTTACCCGGAGTTTTAGTTGGGTTCGTAATTTTACCCGAACTTTTTAGTTGGGTTCGTATTTTTTACCCGGAGTTTTAGTTGGGTTCGTAATTTTACCCGGAGTTTTAGTTGGGTTCGTAATTTTACCCGGAGTTTTAGTTGGCTTCGTATTTTTACCCGGAGTTTTAGTTGGGTTCGTATTTTTACCCGGAGTTTTAGTTGGGTTCGTAATTTTATCCGGAGTTTTAGTTGGGTTCGTATTTTTTACCCGGACTTTTTAGTTGGGTTAGTATTTTGCCCGGAGTTTTAGTTGGGTTCGTATTTTTTTACCCGGAGTTTTAGTTGGGTTCTAAATGTTACCCGGACTTTTTTGTTTGGTTCGTATTTTTTACCCGGAGTTTTAGTTGGGTTCGTAATTTTACCCGGACTTTTTAGTTGGGTTCGTAATTTTACCCGGAGTTTTAGTTGGGTTCGTAATTTTACCCGGAGTTTTAGTTGGGTTCGTAATTTTACCCGGAGTTTTAGTTGGGTTCGTAATTTTACCCGGAGTTTTAGTTGGGTTCGTATTTTTAACCCGGACTTTTTAGTTGGGTTAGTATTATTACCCGGAGTTTTAGTTGGGTTCGTATTTTTACCCGGAGTTTTAGTTGGGTTCGTAATTTTATCCGGAGTTTTAGTTGGGTTCGTATTTTTTACCCGGACTTTTTAGTTGGGTTAGTATTTTTGCCCGGAGTTTTAGTTGGGTTCGTATTTTTTACCCGGAGTTTTAGTTGGGTTCGTAATTTTACCCGGAGTTTTAGTTGGGTTCGTAATTTTACCCGGAGTCTTAAGTTAGGTTCGTATTTTTTATCCGGACTTTTTAGTTGGGTTCGTATTTTTTACCCGGAGTTTTAGTTGGGTTCGTAATTTTACCCGGAGTTTTAGTTGGGTTCGTATCTTTTACCCGGACTTTTTAGTTGGGTTAGTATTTTTACCCGGAGTTTTAGTTGGGTTCGTATTTTTACCCGGAGTTTTAGTTGGGTTCGTATTTTTACCCGGAGTTTTAGTTGGGTTCGTAATTTTAGCCGGAGTTTTAGTTGGGTTCGTATTTTTTACCCGGACTTTTTAGTTGGGTTCGTAATTTTACCCGGTGTTTTAGTTGGGTTCGTAATTTTACCCGGAGTTTTAGTTGGGTTCGTAATTTTACCCGGAGTTTTAGTTGGGTTCGTAATTTTACCCGGACTTTTTAGTTGGGTTCGTATTTTTTACCCGGACTTTTAGTTGGGTTCGTAATTTTACCCGGAGTTTTAGTTGGGTTCGTAATTTTACCCGGACTTTTTAGTTAGGTTCGTAATTTTACCCGGACTTTTTAGTTGGGTTCGTAATTTTACCCGGACTTTTTAGTTGGGTTCGTAATTTTACCTGGAGTTTTAGTTGGGTTCGTAATTTTACCCGGACTTTTTAGTTGGATTCGAATTTTTTACCCGGACTTTTAGTTGGGTTCATAATTTTACCCGGAGTTTTAGTTGGGTTCGTAATTTTGCCCGGACTTTTTAGTTGGGTTCGTATTTTTTACCCGGACTTTTAGTTGGGTTCGTAATTTTACCCGGAGTTTTAGTTGGGTTCGTAATTTTACCCGGAGTCTTGAGTTACCCGGACTTTTTAGTTGGGTTCGTATTTTTACCCGGACTTTTAGTTGGGTTCGTAATTTTACCCGGAGTTTTAGTTGGGTTCGTAATTTTACCCGGAGTTTTAGTTGCGTTCGTAATTTTACCCGGAGTTTTACTTGGGTTCGTAATTTTACCCGGAGTTTTACTTGGGTTCGTAATTTTACCCGGAGTTTTAGTTGGGTTCGTAATTTTACCCGGAGTTTTAGTTGGGTTCGTAATTTTACCCGGACTTTTTAGTTGGGTTCGTATTTTTTACCCGGACTTTTAGTTGGGTTCGTAATTTTACCCGGAGTTTTAGTTGGGTTCGTAATTTTACCCGGAGTTTTAGTTGGGTTCGTAATTTTACCCGGAGTTTTACTTGGGTTCGTAATTTTACCCGGAGTTTTACTTGGGTTCGTAATTTTACCCGGAGTTTTAGTTGGGTTCGTAATTTTACCCGGAGTTTTAGTTGGGTTCGTATTTTTACCCGGACTTTTTAGTTGGGTTCGTATTTTTTACCCGGACTTTTAGTTGGGTTCGTAATTTTACCCGGAGTTTTAGTTGGGTTCGTAATTTTACCCGGAGTTTTAGTTGGGTTCGTAATTTTACCCGGAGTTTTAGTTGGGTTCGTATTCTTTACCCGGACTTTTTAGTTGGGTTAGTATTTTTACCCGGAGTTTTAGTTGGGTTCGTATTTTTACCCGGAGTTTTAGTTGGGTTCGTAATTTTAGCCGGAGTTTTAGTTGGGTTCGTATTTTTTACCCGGACTTTTTAGTTGGGTTCGTAATTTTACCCGGAGTTTTAGTTGGGTTCGTAATTTTACCCGGAGTTTTAGTTGGGTTCGTAATTTTACCCGGAGTTTTAGTTGGGTTCGTAATTTTACCCGGACTTTTTAGTTGGGTTCGTATTTTTTACCCGGACTTTTAGTTGGGTTCGTAATTTTATCCGGAGTTTTAGTTGGGTTCGTAATTTTACCCGGAGTTTTAGTTGAGTTGGTAATTTTACCCGGAGTTTTAGTTGGGTTCGTAATTTTACCCGGACTTTTTATTTGGGTTCGTAATTTTACCCGGACTTTTTAGTTGGGTTCGTAATTTTACCCGCAGTTTTAGTTGGGTTCGTAATTTTACCCGGAGTTTTAGTTGGGTTCGTAATTTTACCCGAACTTTTTAGTTGGGTTCGTATTTTTTACCCGGAGTTTTAGTTGGGTTCGTAATTTTACCCGGAGTTTTAGTTGGGTTCGTAATTTTACCCGGAGTTTTAGTTGGCTTCGTATTTTTACCCGGAGTTTTAGTTGGGTTCGTAATTTTACCCGGAGTTTTAGTTGGGTTCGTAATTTTACCCGGAGTTTTAGTTGGGTTCGTATTTTTAACCCGGACTTTTTAGTTGGGTTAGTATTATTACCCGGAGTTTTAGTTGGGTTCGTAATTTTACCCGGAGTTTTAGTTGGGTTCGTAATTTTACCCGGAGTCTTAAGTTAGGTTCGTATTTTTTATCCGGACTTTTTAGTTGGGTTCGTATTTTTTACCCGGAGTTTTAGTTGGGTTCGTAATTTTACCCGGAGTTTTAGTTGGGTTCGTATTTTTTACCCGGACTTTTTAGTTGGGTTAGTATTTTTACCCGGAGTTTTAGTTGGGTTCGTATTTTTACCCGGAGTTTTAGTTGGGTTCGTATTTTTACCCGGAGTTTTAGTTGGGTTCGTAATTTTAGCCGGAGTTTTAGTTGGGTTCGTATTTTTTACCCGGACTTTTTAGTTGGGTTCGTAATTTTACCCGGTGTTTTAGTTGGGTTCGTAATTTTACCCGGAGTTTTAGTTGGGTTCGTAATTTTACCCGGAGTTTTAGTTGGGTTTGTAATTTTACCCGGACTTTTTAGTTGGGTTCGTATTTTTTACCCGGACTTTTAGTTGGGTTCGTAATTTTACCCGGAGTTTTAGTTGGGTTCGTAATTTTACCCGGACTTTTTAGTTAGGTTCGTAATTTTACCCGGACTTTTTAGTTGGGTTCGTAATTTTACCCGGACTTTTTAGTTGGGTTCGTAATTTTACCCGGAGTTTTAGTTGGGTTCGTAATTTTACCCGGACTTTTTAGTTGGATTCGAATTTTTTACCCGGACTTTTAGTTGGGTTCATAATTTTACCCGGAGTTTTAGTTGGGTTCGTAATTTTACCCGGACTTTTTAGTTGGGTTCGTATTTTTTACCCGGACTTTTAGTTGGGTTCGTAATTTTACCCGGAGTTTTAGTTGGGTTCGTAATTTTACCCGGAGTCTTGAGTTACCCGGACTTTTTAGTTGGGTTCGTATTTTTACCCGGACTTTTAGTTGGGTTCGTAATTTTACCCGGAGTTTTAGTTGGGTTCGTAATTTTACCCGGAGTTTTATTTGGGTTCGTAATTTTACCCGGAGTTTTACTTGGGTTCGTAATTTTACCCGGAGTTTTACTTGGGTTCGTAATTTTACCCGGAGTTTTAGTTGGGTTCGTAATTTTACCCGGAGTTTTAGTTGGGTTCGTAATTTTACCCGGACTTTTTAGTTGGGTTCGTATTTTTTACCCGGACTTTTAGTTGGGTTCGTAATTTTACCCGGAGTTTTAGTTGGGTTCGTAATTTTACCCGGAGTTTTAGTTGGGTTCGTAATTTTACCCGGAGTTTTACTTGGGTTCGTAATTTTACCCGGAGTTTTACTTGGGTTCGTAATTTTACCCGGAGTTTTAGTTGGGTTCGTAATTTTACCCGGAGTTTTAGTTGGGTTCGTAATTTTACCCGGACTTTTTAGTTGGGTTCGTATTTTTTACCCGGACTTTTAGTTGGGTTCGTAATTTTACCCGGAGTTTTAGTTGGGTTCGTAATTTTACCCGGAGTTTTAGTTGGGTTCGTAATTTTACCCGGAGTTTTAGTTGGGTTCGTATTCTTTACCCGGACTTTTTAGTTGGGTTAGTATTTTTACCCGGAGTTTTAGTTGGGTTCGTATTTTTACCCGGAGTTTTAGTTGGGTTCGTAATTTCAGCCGGAGTTTTAGTTGGGTTCGTATTTTTAACCCGGACTTTTTAGTTGGGTTCGTAATTTTACCCGGAGTTTTAGTTGGGTTCGTAATTTTACCCGGAGTTTTAGTTGGGTTCGTAATTTTACCCGGAGTTTTAGTTGGGTTCGTAATTTTACCCGGACTTTTTAGTTGGGTTCGTATTTTTTACCCGGACTTTTAGTTGGGTTCGTAATTTTATCCGGAGTTTTAGTTGGGTTCGTAATTTTACCCGGAGTTTTAGTTGAGTTGGTAATTTTACCCGGAGTTTTAGTTGGGTTCGTAATTTTACCCGGACTTTTTATTTGGGTTCGTAATTTTACCCGGACTTTTTAGTTGGGTTCGTAATTTTACCCGCAGTTTTAGTTGGGTTCGTAATTTTACCCGGAGTTTTAGTTGGGTTCGTAATTTTACCCGAACTTTTTAGTTGGGTTCGTATTTTTTACCCGGAGTTTTAGTTGGGTTCGTAATTTTACCCGGAGTTTTAGTTGGGTTCGTAATTTTACCCGGAGTTTTAGTTGGCTTCGTATTTTTACCCGGAGTTTTAGTTGGGTTCGTATTTTTACCCGGAGTTTTAGTTGGGTTCGTAATTTTATCCGGAGTTTTAGTTGGGTTCGTATTTTTTACCCGGACTTTTTAGTTGGGTTAGTATTTTGCCCGGAGTTTTAGTTGGGTTCGTATTTTTTTACCCGGAGTTTTAGTTGGGTTCTAAATGTTACCCGGACTTTTTTGTTTGGTTCGTATTTTTTACCCGGAGTTTTAGTTGGGTTCGTAATTTTACCCGGACTTTTTAGTTGGGTTCGTAATTTTACCCGGAGTTTTAGTTGGGTTCGTAATTTTACCCGGAGTTTTAGTTGGGTTCGTAATTTTACCCGGAGTTTTAGTTGGGTTCGTAATTTTACCCGGAGTTTTAGTTCGGTTCGTATTTTTAACCCGGACTTTTTAGTTGGGTTAGTATTATTACCCGGAGTTTTAGTTGGGTTCGTATTTTTACCCGGAGTTTTAGTTGGGTTCGTAATTTTATCCGGAGTTTTAGTTGGGTTCGTATTTTTTACCCGGACTTTTTAGTTGGGTTAGTATTTTTGCCCGGAGTTTTAGTTGGGTTCGTATTTTTTACCCGGAGTTTTAGTTGGGTTCGTAATTTTACCCGGAGTTTTAGTTGGGTTCGTAATTTTACCCGGAGTCTTAAGTTAGGTTCGTATTTTTTATCCGGACTTTTTAGTTGGGTTCGTATTTTTTACCCGGAGTTTTAGTTGGGTTCGTAATTTTACCCGGAGTTTTAGTTGGGTTCGTATTTTTTACCCGGACTTTTTAGTTGGGTTAGTATTTTTACCCGGAGTTTTAGTTGGGTTCGTATTTTTACCCGGAGTTTTAGTTGGGTTCGTATTTTTACCCGGAGTTTTAGTTGGGTTCGTAATTTTAGCCGGAGTTTTAGTTGGGTTCGTATTTTTTACCCGGACTTTTTAGTTGGGTTCGTAATTTTACCCGGTGTTTTAGTTGGGTTCGTAATTTTACCCGGAGTTTTAGTTGGGTTCGTAATTTTACCCGGAGTTTTAGTTGGGTTCGTAATTTTACCCGGACTTTTTAGTTGGGTTCGTATTTTTTACCCGGACTTTTAGTTGGGTTCGTAATTTTACCCGGAGTTTTAGTTGGGTTCGTAATTTTACCCGGACTTTTTAGTTAGGTTCGTAATTTTACCCGGACTTTTTAGTTGGGTTCGTAATTTTACCCGGACTTTTTAGTTGGGTTCGTAATTTTACCCGGAGTTTTAGTTGGGTTCGTAATTTTACCCGGACTTTTTAGTTGGATTCGAATTTTTTACCCGGACTTTTAGTTGGGTTCATAATTTTACCCGGAGTTTTAGTTGGGTTCGTAATTTTACCCGGACTTTTTAGTTGGGTTCGTATTTTTTACCCGGACTTTTAGTTGGGTTCGTAATTTTACCCGGAGTTTTAGTTGGGTTCGTAATTTTACCCGGAGTCTTGAGTTACCCGGACTTTTTAGTTGGGTTCGTATTTTTATCCGGACTTTTAGTTGGGTTCGTAATTTTACCCGGAGTTTTAGTTGGGTTCGTAATTTTACCCGGAGTTTTAGTTGGGTTCGTAATTTTACCCGGAGTTTTACTTGGGTTCGTAATTTTACCCGGAGTTTTACTTGTGTTCGTAATTTTACCCGGAGTTTTAGTTGGGTTCGTAATTTTACCCGGAGTTTTAGTTGGGTTCGTAATTTTACCCGGACTTTTTAGTTGGGTTCGTATTTTTTACCCGGACTTTTAGTTGGGTTCGTAATTTTACCCGGAGTTTTAGTTGGGTTCGTAATTTTACCCGGAGTTTTAGTTGGGTTCGTAATTTTACCCGGAGTTTTAGTTGGGTTCGTATTTTTTACCCGGACTTTTTAGTTGGGTTAGTATTTTTACCCGGAGTTTTAGTTGGGTTCGTATTTTTACCCGGAGTTTTAGTTGGGTTCGTAATTTTAGCCGGAGTTTTAGTTGGGTTCGTATTTTTAACCCGGACTTTTTAGTTGGGTTCGTAATTTTACCCGGAGTTTTAGTTGGGTTCGTAATTTTACCCGGAGTTTTAGTTGGGTTCGTAATTTTACCCGGAGTTTTAGTTGGGTTCGTAATTTTACCCGGACTTTTTAGTTGGGTTCGTATTTTTTACCCGGACTTTTAGTTGGGTTCGTAATTTTATCCGGAGTTTTAGTTGGGTTCGTAATTTTACCCGGAGTTTTAGTTGAGTTGGTAATTTTACCCGGAGTTTTAGTTGGGTTCGTAATTTTACCCGGACTTTTTATTTGGGTTCGTAATTTTACCCGGACTTTTTAGTTGGGTTCGTAATTTTACCCGCAGTTTTAGTTGGGTTCGTAATTTTACCCGGAGTTTTACTTGGGTTCGTAATTTTACCCGAACTTTTTAGTTGGGTTCGTATTTTTTACCCGGACTTTTAGTTGGGTTCGTAATTTTACCCGGAGTTTTAGTTGGGTTCGTAATTTTACCCGGAGTTTTAGTTGGCTTCGTATTTTTACCCGGAGTTTTAGTTGGGTTCGTATTTTTACCCGGAGTTTTAGTTGGGTTCGTAATTTTATCCGGAGTTTTAGTTGGGTTCGTATATTTTACCCGGACTTTTTAGTTGGGTTAGTATTTTGCCCGGAGTTTTAGTTGGGTTCGTATTTTTTTACCCGGAGTTTTAGTTGGGTTCTAAATGTTACCCGGACTTTTTTGTTTGGTTCGTATTTTTTACCCGGAGTTTTAGTTGGGTTCGTAATTTTACCCGGACTTTTTAGTTGGGTTCGTAATTTTACCCGGAGTTTTAGTTGGGTTCGTAATTTTACCCGGAGTTTTAGTTGGGTTCGTAATTTTACCCGGAGTTTTAGTTGGGTTCGTAATTTTACCCGGAGTTTTAGTTGGGTTCGTAATTTTACCCGGAGTTTTAGTTGGGTTCGTAATTTTACCCGGAGTTTTAGTTGAGTTCGTAATTTTACCCGGAGTTTTAGTTGGGTTCGTAATTTTAAACGGACTTTTTATTTGGGTTCGTAATTTTACCCGGACTTTTTAGTTGGATTCGTAATTTTACCCGGAGTTTTAGTTGGGTTCGTACTTTTTACCCGGAGTTTTAGTTGGGTTCGTATTTTTTACCCGGAGTTTTAGTTGGGTTCGTATTTTTACCCGGACTTTTTAGTTGGGTAAGTATTTTTACCCGGAGTTTTAGTTGGGTTCGTATTTTTACCCGGAGTTTTAGTTGGGTTCGTAATTTTACCCGGAGTTTTAGTTGGGTTCGTATCTTTTACCCGGACTATTTAGTTGGGTTAGTATTTTTACCCGGAGTTTTAGTAGGGTTCGTATTTTTACCCGGAGTTTTAGTTGGGTTCGTAATTTTACCCGGAGTTTTAGTTGGGTTCGTATTTTTAACCCGGACTTTTTAGTTGGGTTAGTATTTTTACCCGGAGTTTTAGTTGGGTTCGTATTTTTACCCGGAGTTTTAGTTGGGTTCGTAATTTTATCCGGAGTTTTAGTTGGGTTCGTATTTTTTACCCGGACTTTTTAGTTGGGTTAGTATTTTTGCCCGGAGTTTTAGTTGGGTTCGTAATTTTAGCCGGAGTTTTAGTTGGGTTCGTATTTTTTACCCGGACTTTTTAGTTGGGTTCGTAATTTTACCCGGAGTTTTAGTTGGGTACGTAATTTTACCCGGAGTTTTAGTTGGGTTCGTAATTTTACCCGGAGTTTTAGTTGGATTCGTAATTTTACCCGGACTTTTTAGTTGGGTTCGTATTTTTTACCCGGACTTTTAGTTGGGTTCGTAATTTTATCCGGAGTTTTAGTTGGGTTCGTAATTTTACCCGGAGTTTTAGTTGAGTTGGTAATTTTACCCGGAGTTTTAGTTGGGTTCGTAATTTTACCCGGACTTTTTATTTGGGTTCGTAATTTTACCCGGACTTTTTAGTTGGGTTCGTAATTTTACCCGCAGTGTTAGTTGGGTTCGTAATTTTACCCGGAGTTTTACTTGGGTTCGTAATTTTACCCGAACTTTTTAGTTGGGTTCGTATTTTTTACCCGGACTTTTAGTTGGGTTCGTAATTTTACCCGGAGTTTTAGTTGGCTTCGTATTTTTACCCGGACTTTTAGTTGGGTTCGTAATTTTACCCGGAGTTTTAGTTGGGTTCGTAATTTTACCCGGAGTTTTAGTTGAGTTAGTAATTTTACCCGGAGTTTTAGTTGGGTTCGTAATTTTACCCGGAGTTTTAGTTGGGTTCGTAATTTTACCCGGACTTTTTAGTTGGGTTGGTATTTTTTACCCGGACTTTTAGTTGGGTTCGTAATTTTACCCGGAGTTTTAGTTGGGTTCGTAATTTTACCCGGAGTTTTAGTTGAGTTAGTAATTTTACCCGGAGTTTTAGTTGGGTTCGTAATTTTACCCGGACTTTTTAGTTGGGTTCGTAATTTTACCCGGAGTCTTAAGTTAGGTTCGTATTTTTTATCCGGACTTTTTAGTTGGGTTCGTATTTTTTACCCGGAGTTTTAGTTGGGTTCGTAATTTTACCCGGAGTTTTAGTTGGGTTCGCAATTTTACCCGGACTTTTTAGTTGGGTTCGTATTTTTTACCCGGACTTTTAGTTGGGTTCGTAATTTTACCCGGAGTTTTAGTTGGGTTCGTAATTTTACCCGGAGTTTTAGTTGGGTTCGTAATTTTACCCGGACTTTTTAGTTGGGTTCGTAATTTTACCCGGAGTTTTAGTTGGGTTCGTATTTTTTACCTGGACTTTTTAGTTGGGGTTAGTATTTTTACCCGGAGTTTTAGTTGGGTTCGTATTTTTACCCGGAGTTTTAGTTGGGTTCGTAATTTTACCCGGAGTTTTAGTTGGGTTCGTATTTTTTACCCGGACATTTTAGTTGAGTTAGCATTTTTTACCCGGAGTTTTAGTTGGGTTCGTACTTTTTACCCGGAGTTTTAGTTGGGTTCGTATTTTTTACCCGGAGTTTTATTTGGGTTCGTATTTTTTACCCGGACTTTTTAGTTGGGTAAGTATTTTTACCCGGAGTTTTAGTTGGGTTCGTATTTTTACCCGGAGTTTTAGTTGGGTTCGTAATTTTACCCGGAGTTTTAGTTGGGTTCGTATCTTTTACCCGGACTATTTAGTTGGGTTAGTATTTTTTACCCGGAGTTTTAGTTGGGTTCGTATTTTTTACCCGGAGTTTTAGTTGGGTTCGCATTTTTTACCCGGAATTTTTAGTTGGGTTAGTATTTTTACCCGGAGTTTTAGTAGGGTTTGTATTTTTACCCGGAGTTTTAGTTGGGTTCGTAATTTTACCCGGAGTTTTAGTTGGGTTCGTATTTTTAACCCGGACTTTTTAGTTGGGTTAGTATTTTTACCCGGAGTTTTAGTTTGGTTCGTATTTTTACCCGGAGTTTTAGTTGGGTTCGTAATTTTATCCGGAGTTTTAGTTGGGTTCGTATTTTTTACCCGGACTTTTTAGTTGGGTTAGTATTTTTGCCCGGAGTTTTAGTTGGGTTCGTATTTTTTACCCGGAGTTTTAGTTGGGTTCGTAATTTTACCCGGAGTTTTAGTTGGGTTCGTAATTTTACCCGGAGTCTTAAGTTAGGTTCGTATTTTTTATCCGGACTTTTTAGTTGGGTTCGTATTTTTTACCCGGAGTTTTAGTTGGGTTCGTAATTTTACCGGGAGTTTTAGTTGGGTTCGTATTTTTTACCCGGACTTTTTAGTTGGGTTAGTATTTTTACCCGGAGTTTTAGTTGGGTTCGTATTTTTACCCGGAGTTTTAGTTGGGTTCGTATTTTTACCCGGAGTTTTAGTTGGGTTCGTATTTTTTACCCGGACTTTTTAGTTGGGTTACTCTTTTTGCCCGGAGTTCTAGTTGGGTTCGTATTTTTTTACCCGGAGTTTTAGTTGGGTTCTAAATGTTACCCGGACTTTTTTGTTTGGTTCGTATTTTTTACCCGGAGTTTTAGTTGGGTTCGTAATTTTACCTGGAGTTTTAAGTTAGGTTCGTATTTTTACCGGGACTTTTTAGTTGGGTTCGTATTTTTTACCCGGAGTTTTATTTGGGTTCGTAATTTTACCCGGACTTTTTAGTTGGGTTCGTAATTTTACCCGGAGTTTTAGTTGGGTTCGTAATTTTACCCGGAGTTTTAGTTGGGTTCGTAATTTTACCCGGAGTTTTAGTTGGGTTCGTAATTTTACCCGGAGTTTTAGTTGGGTTCGTATTTTTAACCCGGACTTTTTAGTTGGGTTCGTATTTTTTACCCGGACTTTTAGTTGGGTTCGTAATTTTACCCGGAGTTTTAGTTGGGTTCGTAATTTTACCCGGAGTTTTAGTTGGGTTCGTAATTTTACCCGGATTCTTGAGTTACCCGGACTTTTTAGTTGGGTTCGTATTGTTACCCGGACTTTTAGTTGGGTTCGTAATTTTACCCGGAGTTTTAGTTGGGTTCGTAATTTTACCCGGAGTTTTAGTTGGGTTCGTAATTTTACCCGGAGTTTTACTTGGGTTCGTAATTTTACCCGGAGTTTTACTTGGGTTCGTAATTTTACCCGGAGTTTTAGTTGGGTTCGTAATTTTACCCGGAGTTTTAGTTGGGTTCGTAATTTTACCCGGACTTTTTAGTTGGGTTGGTATTTTTTACCCGGACTTTTAGTTGGGTTCGTAATTTTACCCGGAGTTTTAGTTGGGTTCGTAATTTTACCCGGAGTTTTAGTTGAGTTAGTAATTTTACCCGGAGTTTTAGTTGGGTTCGTAATTTTACCCGGACTTTTTAGTTGGGTTCGTAATTTTACCCGGAGTCTTAAGTTAGGTTCGTATTTTTTATCCGGACTTTTTAGTTGGGTTCGTATTTTTTACCCGGAGTTTTAGTTGGGTTCGTAATTTTACCCGGAGTTTTAGTTGGGTTCGCAATTTTACCCGGACTTTTTAGTTGGGTTCGTATTTTTTACCCGGACTTTTAGTTGGGTTCGTAATTTTACCCGGAGTTTTAGTTGGGTTCGTAATTTTACCCGGAGTTTTAGTTGGGTTCGTAATTTTACCCGGACTTTTTAGTTGGGTTCGTAATTTTACCCGGACTTTTTAGTTGGGTTCGTAATTTTACCCGGACTTTTAGTTGGGTTCGTAATTTTACCCGGAGTTTTAGTTGGGTTCGTAATTTTACCCGGAGTTTTAGTTGCGTTCGTAATTTTACCCGGAGTTGTACTTGGGTTCGTAATTTACCCGGAGTTTACTTCCGGAGTTTTACTTGGGTTCGTAATTTTACCCGGAGTTTTAGTTGGGTTCGTAATTTTACCCGGAGTTTTAGTTGGGTTCGTAATTTTACCCGGACTTTTTAGTTGGGTTCGTATTTTTTACCCGGACTTTTAGTTGGGTTCGTAATTTTACCCGGAGTTTTAGTTGGGTTCGTAATTTTACCCGGAGTTTTAGTTGAGTTCGTAATTTTACCCGGAGTTTTAGTTGGTTCGTAATTTTACCCGGACTTTTTAGTTGGGTTCGTAATTTTACCCGGACTTTTTAGTTGGGTTCGTAATTTTACCCGGAGTCTTAAGTTAGGTTCGTATTTTTTATCCGGACTTTTTAGTTGGGTTCGTATTTTTTACCCGGAGTTTTAGTTGGGTTCGTAATTTTACCCGGAGTTTTAGTTGGGTTCGTAATTTTACCCGGACTTTTTAGTTGTGTTCGTATTTTTTACTCGGACTTTTAGTTGGGTTCGTAATTTTACCCGGAGTTTTAGTTGGGTTCGTAATTTTATCCGGAGTTTTAGTTGGGTTCGTATTTTTTACCCGGACTTTTTAGTTGGGTTAGTATTTTTGCCCGGAGTTTTAGTTGGGTTCGTATTTTTTACCCGGAGTTTTAGTTGGGTTCGTAATTTTACCCGGAGTTTTAGTTGGGTTCGTAATTTTATCCGGAGTTTTAGTTGGGTTCGTATTTTTTACCCGGACTTTTTAGTTGGGTTAGTATTTTTACCCGGACTTTTTAGTTGGGTTCGTATTTTTTACTCGGACTTTTAGTTGGTTCGTAATTTTACCCGGAGTTTTAGTTGGGTTCGTAATTTTATCCGGAGTTTTAGTTGGGTTCGTATCTTTTACCCGGACTATTTAGTTGGGTTAGTATTTTTTACCCGGAGCTTTAGTTGGGTTCGTATTTTTTACCCGGAGTTTTAGTTGGGTTCGCATTTTTTACCCGGAATTTTTAGTTGGGTTAGTATTTTTACCCGGAGTTTTAGTAGGGTTTGTATTTTTACCCGGAGTTTTAGTTGGGTTCGTAATTTTACCCGGAGTTTTAGTTGGGTTCGTATTTTTAACCCGGACTTTTTAGTTGGGTTAGTATTTTTACCCGGAGTTTTAGTTGGGTTCGTATTTTTACCCGGATTTTTAGTTGGGTTCGTAATTTTATCCGGAGTTTTAGTTGGGTTCGTATTTTTTACCCGGACTTTTTAGTTGGGTTAGTATTTTTGCCCGGAGTTTTAGTTGGGTTCGTATTTTTTACCCGGAGTTTTAGTTGGGTTCGTAATTTTACCCGGAGTTTTAGTTGGGTTCGTAATTTTACCCGGAGTCTTAAGTTAGGTTCGTATTTTTTATCCGGACTTTTTAGTTGGGTTCGTATTTTTTACCCGGAGTTTTAGTTGGGTTCGTAATTTTACCCGGAGTTTTAGTTGGGTTCGTATTTTTTACCCGGACTTTTTAGTTGGGTTAGTATTTTTACCCGGAGTTTTAGTTGGGTTCGTATTTTTACCCGGAGTTTAGTTGGGTTCGTATTTTTACCCGGAGTTTTAGTTGGGTTCGTAATTTTAGCCGGAGTTTTAGTTGGGTTCGTATTTTTTACCCGGACTTTTTAGTTGGGTTAGTATTTTTGCCCGGAGTTCTAGTTGGGTTCGTATTTTTTTACCCGGAGTTTTAGTTGGGTTCTAAATGTTACCCGGACTTTTTTGTTTGGTTCGTATTTTTTACCCGGAGTTTAAGTTGGGTTCGTAATTTTACCTGGAGTTTTAAGTTATGATCGTATTTTTACCCGGACTTTTTAGTTGGGTTCGTATTTTTTACCCGGAGTTTTATTTGGGTTCGTAATTTTACCCGGACTTTTTAGTTGGGTTCGTAATTTTACCCAGAGTTTTAGTTGGGTTCGTAATTTTACCCGGAGTTTTAGTTGGGTTCGTAATTTTACCCGGAGTTTTAGTTGGGTTCGTAATTTTACCCGGAGTTTTAGTTGGGTTCGTATTTTTAACCCGGACTTTTTAGTTGGGTTCGTATTTTTTACCCGGACTTTTAGTTGGGTTCGTAATTTTACCCGGAGTTTTAGTTGGGTTCGTAATTTTACCCGGAGTTTTAGTTGGGTTCGTAATTTTACCCGGAGTCTTGAGTTACCCGGACTTTTTAGTTGGGTTCGTATTGTTACCCGGACTTTTAGTTGGGTTCGTAATTTTACCCGGAGTTTTAGTTGGGTTCGTAATTTTACCCGGAGTTTTAGTTGGGTTCGTAATTTTACCCGGAGTTTTACTTGGGTTCGTAATTTTACCCGGAGTTTTACTTGGGTTCGTAATTTTACCCGGAGTTTTAGTTGGGTTCGTAATTTTACCCGGAGTTTTAGTTGGGTTCGTAATTTTACCCGGACTTTTTAGTTGGGTTGGTATTTTTTACCCGGACTTTTAGTTGGGTTCGTAATTTTACCCGGAGTTTTAGTTGGGTTCGTAATTTTACCCGGAGTTTTAGTTGAGTTAGTAATTTTACCCGGAGTTTTAGTTGGGTTCGTAATTTTACCCGGACTTTTTAGTTGGGTTCGTAATTTTACCCGGAGTCTTAAGTTAGGTTCGTATTTTTTATCCGGACTTTTTAGTTGGGTTCGTATTTTTTACCCGGAGTTTTAGTTGGGTTCGTAATTTTACCCGGAGTTTTAGTTGGGTTCGTAATTTTACCCGGACTTTTTAGTTGTGTTCGTATTTTTTACTCGGACTTTTAGTTGGGTTCGTAATTTTACCCGGAGTTTTAGTTGGGTTCGTAATTTTATCCGGAGTTTTAGTTGGGTTCGTATTTTTTACCCGGACTTTTTAGTTGGGTTAGTATTTTTGCCCGGAGTTTTAGTTGGGTTCGTATTTTTTACCCGGAGTTTTAGTTGGGTTCGTAATTTTACCCGGAGTTTTAGTTGGGTTCGTAATTTTATCCGGAGTTTTAGTTGGGTTCGTATTTTTTACCCGGACTTTTTAGTTGGGTTAGTATTTTTACCCGGACTTTTTAGTTGGGTTCGTATTTTTTACTCGGACTTTTAGTTGGGTTCGTAATTTTACCCGGAGTTTTAGTTGGGTTCGTAATTTTATCCGGAGTTTTAGTTGGGTTCGTATCTTTTACCCGGACTATTTAGTTGGGTTAGTATTTTTTACCCGGAGCTTTAGTTGGGTTCGTATTTTTTACCCGGAGTTTTAGTTGGGTTCGCATTTTTTACCCGGAATTTTTAGTTGGGTTAGTATTTTTACCCGGAGTTTTAGTAGGGTTTGTATTTTTACCCGGAGTTTTAGTTGGGTTCGTAATTTTACCCGGAGTTTTAGTTGGGTTCGTATTTTTAACCCGGACTTTTTAGTTGGGTTAGTATTTTTACCCGGAGTTTTAGTTGGGTTCGTATTTTTACCCGGATTTTTAGTTGGGTTCGTAATTTTATCCGGAGTTTTAGTTGGGTTCGTATTTTTTACCCGGACTTTTTAGTTGGGTTAGTATTTTGCCCGGAGTTTTAGTTGGGTTCGTATTTTTTACCCGGAGTTTTAGTTGGGTTCGTAATTTTACCCGGAGTTTTAGTTGGGTTCGTAATTTTACCCGGAGTCTTAAGTTAGGTTCGTATTTTTTATCCGGACTTTTTAGTTGGGTTCGTATTTTTTACCCGGAGTTTTAGTTGGGTTCGTAATTTTACCCGGAGTTTTAGTTGGGTTCGTATTTTTTACCCGGACTTTTTAGTTGGGTTAGTATTTTTACCCGGAGTTTTAGTTGGGTTCGTATTTTTACCCGGAGTTTTAGTTGGGTTCGTATTTTTACCCGGAGTTTTAGTTGGGTTCGTAATTTTAGCCGGAGTTTTAGTTGGGTTCGTATTTTTTACCCGGACTTTTTAGTTGGGTTAGTATTTTTGCCCGGAGTTCTAGTTGGGTTCGTATTTTTTTACCCGGAGTTTTAGTTGGGTTCTAAATGTTACCCGGACTTTTTTGTTTGGTTCGTATTTTTTACCCGGAGTTTAAGTTGGGTTCGTAATTTTACCTGGAGTTTTAAGTTATGATCGTATTTTTACCCGGACTTTTTAGTTGGGTTCGTATTTTTTACCCGGAGTTTTATTTGGGTTCGTAATTTTACCCGGACTTTTTAGTTGGGTTCGTAATTTTACCCAGAGTTTTAGTTGGGTTCGTAATTTTACCCGGAGTTTTAGTTGGGTTCGTAATTTTACCCGGAGTTTTAGTTGGGTTCGTAATTTTACCCGGAGTTTTAGTTGGGTTCGTATTTTTAACCCGGACTTTTTAGTTGGGTTCGTATTTTTTACCCGGACTTTTAGTTGGGTTCGTAATTTTACCCGGAGTTTTAGTTGGGTTCGTAATTTTACCCGGAGTTTTAGTTGGGTTCGTAATTTTACCCGGAGTCTTGAGTTACCCGGACTTTTTAGTTGGGTTCGTATTGTTACCCGGACTTTTAGTTGGGTTCGTAATTTTACCCGGAGTTTTAGTTGGGTTCGTAATTTTACCCGGAGTTTTAGTTGGGTTCGTAATTTTACCCGGAGTTTTACTTGGGTTCGTAATTTTACCCGGAGTTTTACTTGGGTTCGTAATTTTACCCGGAGTTTTAGTTGGGTTCGTAATTTTACCCGGAGTTTTAGTTGGGTTCGTAATTTTACCCGGACTTTTTAGTTGGGTTGGTATTTTTTACCCGGACTTTTAGTTGGGTTCGTAATTTTACCCGGAGTTTTAGTTGGGTTCGTAATTTTACCCGGAGTTTTAGTTGAGTTAGTAATTTTACCCGGAGTTTTAGTTGGGTTCGTAATTTTACCCGGACTTTTTAGTTGGGTTCGTAATTTTACCCGGAGTCTTAAGTTAGGTTCGTATTTTTTATCCGGACTTTTTAGTTGGGTTCGTATTTTTTACCCGGAGTTTTAGTTGGGTTCGTAATTTTACCCGGAGTTTTAGTTGGGTTCGCAATTTTACCCGGACTTTTTAGTTGGGTTCGTATTTTTTACCCGGACTTTTAGTTGGGTTCGTAATTTTACCCGGAGTTTTAGTTGGGTTCGTAATTTTACCCGGAGTTTTAGTTGGGTTCGTAATTTTACCCGGACTTTTTAGTTGGGTTCGTAATTTTACCCGGAGTTTTAGTTGGGTTCGTATTTTTTACCTGGACTTTTTAGTTGGGGTTAGTATTTTTACCCGGAGTTTTAGTTGGGTTCGTATTTTTACCCGGAGTTTTAGTTGGGTTCGTAATTTTACCCGGAGTTTTAGTTGGGTTCGTATTTTTTACCCGGACATTTTAGTTGGGTTAGCATTTTTTACCCGGAGTTTTAGTTGGGTTCGTACTTTTTACACGGAGTTTTAGTTGGGTTCGTATTTTTTACCCGGAGTTTTATTTGGGTTCGTATTTTTTACCCGGACTTTTTAGTTGGGTAAGTATTTTTTACCCGGAGTTTTAGTTGGGTTCGTATTTTTACCCGGAGTTTTAGTTGGGTTCGTAATTTTACCCGGAGTTTTAGTTGGGTTCGTATCTTTTACCCGGACTATTTAGTTGGGTTAGTATTTTTTACCCGGAGTTTTAGTTGGGTTCGTATTTTTTACCCGGAGTTTTAGTTGGGTTCGCATTTTTTACCCGGAATTTTTAGTTGGGTTAGTATTTTTACCCGGAGTTTTAGTAGGGTTTGTATTTTTACCCGGAGTTTTAGTTGGGTTCGTAATTTTACCCGGAGTTTTAGTTGGGTTCGTATTTTTAACCCGGACTTTTTAGTTGGGTTAGTATTTTTACCCGGAGTTTTAGTTGGGTTCGTATTTTTACCCGGAGTTTTAGTTGGGTTCGTAATTTTATCCGGAGTTTTAGTTGGGTTCGTATTTTTTACCCGGACTTTTAGTTGGGTTAGTATTTTTGCCCGGAGTTTTAGTTGGGTTCGTATTTTTTACCCGGAGTTTTAGTTGGGTTCGTAATTTTACCCGGAGTTTTAGTTGGGTTCGTAATTTTACCCGGAGTCTTAAGTTAGGTTCGTATTTTTTATCCGGACTTTTTAGTTGGGTTCGTATTTTTTACCCGGAGTTTTAGTTGGGTTCGTAATTTTACCCGGAGTTTTAGTTGGGTTCGTATTTTTTACCCGGACTTTTTAGTTGGGTTAGTATTTTTACCCGGAGTTTTAGTTGGGTTCGTATTTTTACCCGGAGTTTTAGTTGGGTTCGTATTTTTACCCGGAGTTTTAGTTGGGTTCGTATTTTTTACCCGGACTTTTTAGTTGGGTTAGTATTTTTGCCCGGAGTTCTAGTTGGGTTCGTATTTTTTTACCGGAGTTTTAGTTGGGTTCTAAATGTTACCCGGACTTTTTTGTTTGGTTCGTATTTTTTACCCGGAGTTTTAGTTGGGTTCGTAATTTTACCTGGAGTTTTAAGTTAGGTTCGTATTTTTGCCCGGACTTTTTAGTTGGGTTCGTATTTTTTACCCGGAGTTTTATTTGGGTTCGTAATTTTACCCGGACTTTTTAGTTGGGTTCGTAATTTTACCCGGAGTTTTAGTAGGGTTTGTATTTTTACCCGGAGTTTTAGTTGGGTTCGTAATTTTACCCGGAGTTTTAGTTGGGTTCGTATTTTTAACCCGGACTTTTTAGTTGGGTTAGTATTTTTACCCGGAGTTTTAGTTGGGTTCGTATTTTTACCCGGAGTTTTAGTTGGGTTCGTAATTTTATCCGGAGTTTTAGTTGGGTTCGTATTTTTTACCCGGACTTTTTAGTTGGGTTAGTATTTTTGCCCGGAGTTTTAGTTGGGTTCGTATTTTTTACCCGGAGTTTTAGTTGGGTTCGTAATTTTACCCGGAGTTTTAGTTGAGTTCGTAATTTTACCCGGAGTCTTAAGTTAGGTTCGTATTTTTTATCCGGACTTTTTAGTTGGGTTCGTATTTTTTACCCGGAGTTTTAGTTGGGTTCGTAATTTTACCCGGAGTTTTAGTTGGGTTCGTATTTTTTACCCGGACTTTTTAGTTGGGTTAGTATTTTTACCCGGAGTTTTAGTTGGGTTCGTATTTTTACCCGGAGTTTTAGTTGGGTTCGTATTTTTACCCGGAGTTTTAGTTGGGTTCGTATTTTTTACCCGGACTTTTTAGTTGGGTTAGTATTTTTGCCCGGAGTTCTAGTTGGGTTCGTATTTTTTTACCCGGAGTTTTAGTTGGGTTCTAAATGTTACCCGGACTTTTTTGTTTGGTTCGTATTTTTTACCCGGAGTTTTAGTTGGGTTCGTAATTTTACCTGGAGTTTTAAGTTAGGTTCGTATTTTTGCCCGGACTTTTTAGTTGGGTTCGTATTTTTTACCCGGAGTTTTATTTGGGTTCGTAATTTTACCCGGACTTTTTAGTTGGGTTCGTAATTTTACCCGGAGTTTTAGTTGGGTTCGTAATTTTACCCGGAGTTTAGTTGGGTTC
>CAXIES010000434.1:0-10000 GCA_964023965.1 Melinopterus prodromus
ACTTTTAAAAGAGGTGTGAAACAGGGAGACCCCCTAAGTCCCCTGCTCTTCAACCTGGTTATCGATGAGTACCTCCGCAAGGCGAATGCCAAACAGCAAGGCGGAACCGTGGCTCCTGGAATGCGATGCGCAGCTATAGCTTTTGCAGACGATATCGTCCTGCTAGAAGACAACGAGTTGGATGTTCCTGAGGCACTGTTCGAGGTGCAGGAGTTTATGGAGCGCAGGGGCATGTCGATCAACTCCGGGAAGTGCAAATCCATTGCAGCAGCGACAATAGCCGGAAAGACAGTATGCCGGACACGTCCCATTTTCAAACTAGGACGGGACCAAATCCCTATAGTCACCGCTGTGAACACAATGAGGTATCTTGGCCACCATTATAACACATTTGGCTCAGTCAAGCCATCGGTGTCCGCACTGGTGGATTGGCTGAAAAATCTCCGCAGGTCTCCACTCAAACCGGACCAAAAGCTGTCGCTTCTACGGACAAACATCGTCCCGAGGCTGCACCATGGCTTGCAGAATTCCCGCATCACGGGTGAAATCCAGCGTGACTGCGACCGAGTCATCAAGAAAGCAGTCAAGGACATCCTCCATCTGCATGTCCATACCGCGGATTACTTTCTGCACGCGGCGATACGAGACGGCGGGCTGGGATTCCCCAACCTACGTCAGACCATCCCTGCGATTTTCCATGGGCGTCTCGAGCGGCTGCAAACATCAGAGGATCCAATGGTTGTCGCCGTCATGTCCACCCCGGGCAGATCCAACCTCATCGACCGCATCGGCCGACTCAACAAAACACCAAGTTCCCGCCAATACTGGAGGGAGCAGATCGCCACCAGACCATTTGGGAGTGGCCTAGAGGAAGCAGCGGAGGATCGTTCAAGTCGAGCCTGGCTGCACCGGACTCCTGCAGGATGGACCGGAAGGGACTTCGTCAGGGCTGTTCATCTCCGGACGAACAACCTACCGACGGTCGGTATTCCTTCGAATGCCGAAGCTCTCCAACGGTGCCGGGCGGGTTGCTCGCGAACTTTCCGAGAGACGCGTCTGAATCTCCCCTTTCGACCTTTCGGGTTTCTCAGGTTTACCCCTGAACGGTTTCACGTACTCTTGAACTCTCTCTTCAAAGTTCTTTTCAACTTTCCCTCACGGTACTTGTTCGCTATCGGTCTCGTGGTAATATTTAGCCTTAGATGGAGTTTACCACCCACTTAGGGCTGCACTCTCAAGCAACCCGACTCTGAGGAGAGACCCTCCCGCGGCATGCGGCGGCCAGCTACGGGCCTGGCACCCTCTCTGGGTAAGTGGCCCCGTTCAAGAAGGACTTGGGCGCGCCGCGCTACCTCGGGATAACGGATCCTCCCTAACACCACATTTCCCGGCGTCCGTCTCCGGACGCGGGATTCGGTGCTGGGCTCTTCCCTGTTCGCTCGCCGCTACTAAGGGAATCCTAGTTAGTTTCTTTTCCTCCGCTTAGTAATATGCTTAAATTCAGCGGGTAGTCTCACCTGCTCTGAGGTCGCGTTCATTGGTTTCTTTCGATAGCCGACAGGCCGCGTAGGCAACGGGATCCTTCGGGCTAAGCGCGCGCGATCGGACGTCGGACGAATACCTCGCGCCGCCCCGGACGAATCTCGGTGGCGGGGGGATTCACACTCGGACACGTCGACCGGCGCGTCGCCCGGGCATCGTTTACCGGTACGCGGATGGCGGTCGGCTCGAATGATTATATCGTTCGATAGTTTAAAGCGACGCGTTAGCGCGCCGCCCCGACGTCGAGCGCGATGGCGCGCTCGCGGTATCGGGGGGCGGCTCGTGCGCGAGCGCTCAGATTCTTGCCTCGGCGGCCGTCCGCTTTTCGCGCTTGACCGACGCCCCGTACGTACGGCGCGCGTTCCGCTCACACGATTGGGAGCGTGTACTGCGCGCGCGCACCACATGGGGGGGCCTTCGCGTTATCGGCGGTACGCCGACCCGGCAGTCGTGGAAATTGAAACGACCCTCAGCCAGGAGTGGTCCAGGAACAGTATCCGAGGACCGCAATGTGCGTTCGAAATGTCGATGTTCAAGTGTCCTGCAGTTCACAAGTTGACGCGCAATTAGCTGCGTTCTTCATCGACCCACGAGCCAAGTGATCCACCGTTCAGGGTAATCTTTCATACAGTTAACCAGCGACTCTCTGTCCGCGGTACTGCGTTTAATCGGTTTTACACTTACGCAAAGTTTTGCACGCTTACACGTTGCTAGAACGAGAGGTGTTTCACTTCGCAGAGCGGACGTAAAGTCCGAGACGCGTTCGTCCTGCGCGGCTCCCGTACTCAGATCGCTCCCCCCTTTCGAGGGGCGCGCGGTACGCGGGGACGAACGTTCCGTTAGTCAGGCGAATATCCTTCGACCACCTTCGGGCGGTGCGAGCACCTTTGCGCGCAGTCTTCGTCTTTATTAATCTGCGACGCGGACCGACGTCGGTCGTACAAGACATGACCGACCGGACCGTCCGCCGCGCTCCGCCGGCGTGCCACTGCACCTCCTACAAGGGAGGCCGGGGCCGGATTCGGGGCGCTGGGGTCCGGCGGCCGCTATACGACCGCGACGACGGCGCGACGCACTCGTCTTTGTCAATCTACGCTGCGGGCCGACGTCGGTCGTACACGACATGACCGACCGGACCGTCCGCCGCGCTCCGCCGGCGTGCCACTGCACCTCCGACAAGGGAGGCCGGGGCCGGATTCGGGGCGCTGGGGTCCGGCGGCCGCTATACGACCGCGACGACGGCGCGACGCACTCGTCTTCATTAATCTACGCTGCGGACCGACGTCGGTCGTACAAGACATGACCGACCGGACCGTCCGCCGCGCTCCGCCGGCGTTCCTCTGCACCTCCGACAAGGGAGGCCGGGGCCGGTTTCGGGGCGCTGGGGTCCGGCGGCCGCTATACGACCGCGACGACGGCGCGACGCACGACGACAAGACTGGGACGCGCGCATTAGCTCGCTGTGCCCTGACCGTCGGGGCCGGCGGGAGCGTCGCATTCACCCGTGGTTGTGACACTTAAAAACTCAAACTCCGAGGCGCGGAGCGCCGAGCCGGCTGCGCGGTGGCTGCCGGCGGCGCTTTTACGTACGCAGTATCTCTCGGTCTGAGCGGCACGGGGGGCGCTCTCGTCATCGGACCTCTCGACTAGGTACCTGACTTCCGGCGTGCCGACCCTCGCGGGTCGGCCGACGCCTCGGACTTCGTTAGTCCTTAACAGTTCGAATCAGTTCGACCGGCGCTCGTACGGCCGACGCGACCGCCGTCGTAGACGTGGTCGGCCGAGGGCGCCATTAATATTCATTCATTATTAATATCGATCCGTGCATCGTATTAATTAATTGTACGTAATGTTTTATAAACATTCGTTAATGATCCTTCCGCAGGTTCACCTACGGAAACCTTGTTACGACTTTTACTTCCTCTAAATGATCAAGTTTGGTCATCTTCCCAGCATCATCGGCGACGTCGAAACGCCACCGCGCACCGGTCCGAAGACCTCACTAAATCATTCAATCGGTAGTAGCGACGGGCGGTGTGTACAAAGGGCAGGGACGTAATCAACGCGAGCTTATGACTCGCGCTTACTGGGAATTCCTCGTTCATGGGGAACAATTGCAAGCCCCAATCCCTAGCACGAAGGAGGTTCAGCGGGTTACCCGGGCCGTTCGGCCAGGGAAGACACGCTGATTCCTTCAGTGTAGCGCGCGTGCGGCCCAGAACATCTAAGGGCATTACAGACCTGTTATTGCTCAATCTCGTGCGGCTAGAAGCCGCCTGTCCCTCTAAGAAGAATTAATTGTACGCCGACAGTAAAAATCGCGCACGACCGCGACGCGAGCGCCGGGTCGGCGGACCTTTGAGATGTCGAAAATACGCCTAGTTAGCAGGCTAGAGTCTCGTTCGTTATCGGAATTAACCAGACAAATCGCTCCACCAACTAAGAACGGCCATGCACCACCACCCACCGAATCAAGAAAGAGCTCTCAATCTGTCAATCCTTCCGGTGTCCGGGCCTGGTGAGGTTTCCCGTGTTGAGTCAAATTAAGCCGCAGGCTCCACTCCTGGTGGTGCCCTTCCGTCAATTCCTTTAAGTTTCAGCTTTGCAACCATACTTCCCCCGGAACCCAAAAGCTTTGGTTTCCCGGAAGCTGCCCGCCGAGTCATCGGAGGAACGTCGGCGGATCGCTAGCTGGCATCGTTTATGGTTAGAACTAGGGCGGTATCTGATCGCCTTCGAACCTCTAACTTTCGTTCTTGATCAATGAAAGCGTTTTTGGCAAATGCTTTCGCTTCTGTCCGTCTTGCGACGATCCAAGAATTTCACCTCTAACGTCGCAATACGAATGCCCCCATCCGTTCCTATTAATCATTACCTCGGGGTTCCGAAAACCAACAAAATAGAACCGAGGTCCTATTCCATTATTCCATGCACACAGTATTCAGGCGAAATTTTAGCCTGCTTTAAGCACTCTAATTTGTTCAAAGTAAACGTGCCGGCCCACCTCGACACTCAATGAAGAGCACCGCGGTGGGATTGAGATTGGGCCGCCCCGAGAGGCTAAGCCCACCGGCAGGACGTCCCGCGGACACGCCAGTTAACACCGCGAGCGATGAACCGGCGGCGCGGGACACAAATTCGACTACGAGCTTTTTGACCGCAACAACTTTAATATACGCTATTGGAGCTGGAATTACCGCGGCTGCTGGCACCAGACTTGCCCTCCAATTGATCCTCGTTAAAGGGTTTAGAGTGTACTCATTCCGATTACGGGGCCTCGGATGACTCCCGTATCGTTATTTTTCGTCACTACCTCCCCGTGCCGGGAGTGGGTAATTTGCGCGCCTGCTGCCTTCCTTGGATGTGGTAGCCGTTTCTCAGGCTCCCTCTCCGGAATCGAACCCTGATTCCCCGTTACCCGTTACAACCATGGTAGGCGCAGAACCTACCATCGACAGTTGATAAGGCAGACATTTGAAAGATGCGTCGCCGGTGCGAGACCGTGCGATCAGCAAAAAGTTATTCAGAGTCACCAAGGTGTACGACGACGGGCGAACCCGACGCCGATTGGTTTTGATCTAATAAAAGCGCTCCTTCCGTCTCCGGTCGGAGCTCTGTTTGCATGTATTAGCTCTAGAATTACCACAGTTATCCAAGTAAATGTGGGTACGATCTAAGGAACCATAACTGATTTAATGAGCCTTTCGCGGTTTCACCTTAATTTGGCTTGTACTGAGACATGCATGGCTTAATCTTTGAGACAAGCATATGACTACTGGCAGGATCAACCAGGGAGCTGTCACCCGTCCGCGGCCACGTTCGGAAGACGCGCACCGATGGTAACGCGCCGACCTGGCGTAACGCAGATCGAGAGAACAGTCGCACCTCCGGCGAGCCGAGGGCGGAGCAGAATCGTCACGCCGCTGCGAGAGCGGCGGCGGTCTGTCTTCTCGCCCGGCCCGGAAGTATACTACTACATATATACAATATATAGCAAAAACTGACCGTGTCGAAATCAGTCGGCAGCGACGAGCGCGCGCCGACCACACATTTCACGCACAGTGGAGCGGGATGCGCCGACGTCGAAATAGGACGACGTTTACTTGACGACATGACCGCCCGCAGCAGTTCCAAAGAGAATTAGAAATTAGAATTAGAAATTATTTATTTGTTCTGCCATACATGTGTATACACTAACAAGATATATAAAACACACATATGGTTATGTATGAGCAATCATCAGTGGTACTGGTAATTCTCACACGGTTTCCTCCCTCTGGCCTCGCCTCGAGTGTCGAAAATCTTCTCCCCGGGCTAACGGTATTGAGGGTCTCTTGGTTCGTTGGTCTGGATCGGTGTCAGCTACGGCCGGATCTTCCCCAACAGTATCATTGTTTTGATCTTCTTTCTGAATGGTATTAGCTGTAATTTCTTTATCTTGTTGTCAATTCCGTTGTATTTCTGTACTGTTGTTGTTGTCGTGCTCAATGAATATTTGCATGTTTTATATGTTTGCGGTCTTATTTGTGTATGTTGCCTAGTGTTAATGCTGTGTACTTCCCTAGTCAATGTTAGTTTTATGTTGGTTCGCAATTCGTTTGTCTGAATTTTGTGTAGTAGCATAATGTCGTTAAGCAATATTGTCTGTTTTATGTTGAGTTCCTTTGTTTTTTCAAACACTTCCTTGGTTGGTGTGCGGTATTTCAGGTTATAAAGTATTTTTAGTATCTTATTCTGTTGTCTCTGCAGCATATTTAGGTTTTTTGCAGTTGTTGCTCCCCACAAAGTTGTCAGGTAGTTGATGTTCGCCATAAACATGGAATGATAAACAGATTCTCTCATGTAAATTGGTATTAGCCGCTTTATCTTCAAAACCTTTGAAATTGTGGCTGCGTTTTTCTTTCGAATTTGATTGATATGGCTATTCCACTTGAAGTCCTGTGTTATGGTTAATCCTAGGTATTTAGCTTCATTGACCTCTTGTATATCGGTGTTGTTTATTCTTAGGTTAAATCGGATTTGCTCTTTCTTGTTATTCATTATTATGTAGTTGGTTTTACTTTCATTTATTGTTAGGTCGTTCTCTGTGCACCAGTTTTCTATCTTTTCTAGGTCTTCTTTGACATCTCTCTCCATAGCTTCTGCTGCTTTGTTATTATAGGCAATACAGATGTCATCGGCGTATGCAAATAATTTGCCTTTGAGATGTAATTCATGGATGTCGTTGGTGTAGAGGATATACATGACAGGTGACAAATTCCCTCCTTGTGGCAATCCGTGTGACGGATAGGCGGTGGTGCTTTCATTTTTTCCAACTTTGACTGTTTGAGGTCTATTCTTTAAATATGATTCTAAAAGATTTAGGTTTTTGTCACGTATGCCAAATCTTTCCAGTTTCTCGATTACCTTTATTTTGCATATTGTATCGAATGCTTTCCTCATATCTATAAGTATTATAGCAGCTTTCCTAGTCCTATCGAGATGCGTAGATATATATGATATAAGGTCAATTGTTGCAGATGTTGTACCGGTTTTCTTCTGGAAGGCATATTGTCTATTGCTGATTATTTTATTTGTATTTATGTGTTGCTCTATTCGTGTTTTAATGATAGTTTCCGTTATCTTATTGAGTGCTGAAAGAATTGCGATAGGTCGGTAGTTTGAAGGTATAGCGGTGTCTCCGGATTTATGTATAGGTGTTACAACAGTCTTTTTGAGGTATTCTGGGTAGATTCCACTTTTAAGCATATTATTCGCTAGATTTTCAATAATGGGAGTTACTATTTTCGCATTTTGCTGTAGGATATTGTTCGAGATCTTATCAAATCCTGGTGCTTTGTTCCTTTTTAGTCCTTTTATTATTGTTTTCACCTCTTCCTCGGTGGTTTTCTGGAAGTTGGCTGGATTAATCACTCGCTTCGCTCTTGGCAAGTCCGTGTGCTTTTTGTTGTATCCACATTTTTGAGCCAGGGTATTACCTATTTCAGAGAAATATCTATTGATTTCATTAGCCATCTCTATTGGAGTATTCACCATTGTTCCATCTTCTCTCTTTATTTGTTGGATTTCTTCGGATTTTCTAGAGTTTTTATTTGCTAAGTTGTTGACTATCTGCCACATTTTTTGTCTATCATGTTGCACTGTTTGGAATTTGGATTTGAAGTAGTCTGCTTTTGCCTTTTTTATTGTGTCGTTTGTTATTTTCTTCACTGCGTAGTATCTCTGTTTTGATAGTTCATTTTCTACGTTTTCTCTATATCGCTTGTGTAATTTGTTTCTTTCTTTTATCTGCTTTATAACGCGTTCAGATATCCAAGGGCATTCATTTGTTCGTTTTATTCTCTTGGTCTTTTGGTTGCTAGAAATTATCTCTTCCATCTCCCTCGAAAGGTCCTCGAAACTATCTATGTGTTTATTTGCGATGTCCTTCATATCCTCTTTAATTTTTTTATTGTTTGTTTGTTTGTATTCGTGGTAGGTATAAGTTCTTTTCTGTCGTTCAGTAAGCTCAAGTATTAGAGGGTAGTGGTCCGATATATTACATGGTGCTATTTTAAGTTTCTTTATCTTGTGTTTTGCATTTGTCATGACATGGTCTAGTATCGTGTTTTGTCCTCGTGGGTTGGTTCTGGTATAATGTTTTTGTCCTGTTTTATTCATCAGTGCATACGCTTGTTCAGTTATAGTAGTTTTGTAGTCTCTAGTTTCATTATTTTTGTCCATTATGTTTACATTAAAGTCCCCCATTATTATATGATCCGCCCTCCTATTTAATAGGATATTCTGGAGTACATGTTTGACATCAGTATATGGTACTTGCGGTGGTCTATAGACTGCAGTTATGGTTAAGAGAATAATTTATAACGCGGAATCTCGTCCGCGAACGGCTTCAACATTCCCTGAAACACCCTTCGCTAGATTGAAAGCGACATGGTACGCGGTCTGAGCGCGCGTTTCGGAAAACTGTCGTGCCGCGCTCTCACGCTCGGTACGAGGCGAGTCGTTGCATATTTGTGGACGACGTCCAGAGGACGCCTCCGAGATTTAAGTGCGCCCGCATAAGGTGTACAACGCTAACTGCGAAAGTCAGCGTCGTCCGCGGGCATGCTGTGGCAATCGCTAATGTTACGGTTACGAGCGCTTGGCGGCGATATGTGGGAACGCAACCTTTCGGTTAAACCGCACAGCGTCAATTAAAACTCTCGTCTCTAATGGCGAACGCCGGTTCTTCGCGAACGAAGCTTACCGAGGCGCTCTCTCTAGCCACCAGCAGATCAAAGTCAACAACGCGTGCGGCCCGGCAGGGAGCATCTTTATCGTTTACTAATACCAAGACTGTCGACTCGTCGCAACTAAACGGGATCGAGCGGAACCGGACGGCGTTAGCCGTCGCGGACTCACCTCTCCCTATATAAGCGCAACGGACCGAGTACGGGTTGCGAAACGCTAGTACGGGTCGCTCCCGGCTCGCTCGAACGGATACCGCCGACGCTCGCGCGGACTTATCGCACTTTTCGCCTTGGTCCCTGTCCGGGGGTCGAGTTTACAAAATTTTTGAAATTTGTTTTTTTTTGAAAAATTTTTTTTTTTGGAAAAATTTTTTTTTTTGGAAAAATTTTATCGGGCCTCACCCGTCAGTCGGCGGCGAGCGGGAGTAGAGAGAGCTAACCGGGCGGCCGCCGGCGGCGAGCGGGAGTAGAGAGCGCTAACCGGGCGGCCGTCGTCGGGTCGACAAATTTATCGGGCCTCACCCGTCCGTCGGCGGCGAGCGGGAGTAGAGAGCGCTCACCGGGCGGCCGTCGTCGGGTCGACAAATTTATCGGGCCTCACCCGTCAGTCGGCGGCCAGCGGGAGTAGAGAGAGCTAACCGGGCGGCCGTCGGCGGCGAGCGGGAGTAGAGAGCGCTAACCGGGCGGCCGTCGTCGGGTCGACAAATTTATCGGGCTTCACCCGTCCGTCGGCGGCGAGCGGGAGTAGAGAGCGCTCACCGGGCGGCCGTCGTCGGGTCGACAAATTTTTAGAGCGTCTCCCGCCGACCGGGGAATGTTACCAAGCGCAACCCGTCCGTCGACACCGAGGGTCTCGCGTCGTCGAGCGGGAAAAATCGATCGGGCCGCCGGAGTCCAACGCGCACCTTCGACGGCCGCCCGGTGAGCGCTCTCTACTCCCGCTCGCCGCCCACGGACGGGTGACGCCCGATAAATTTGTCTACCCGACGACGGCCGCCCGGTGAGCGCTCTCTACTCCCGCTCGCCGCCGACGGACGGGTGACGCTCGGTAAATTTGTCGACCCGACGACGGCCGCCCGGATAGCGCTCTCTACTCCCGCTCGCCGCCGACGGACGGGTGAGGCTCGATAAATTTGTCGACCCGACGACGGCCGCAGGGCAGCGCTCTCGCTCTACTCCCTCTCGTTTTGAAAAAGAAAATTTTAAATTAAATTTTTATAAATATTTTA
>CAXIES010000434.1:15000-27500 GCA_964023965.1 Melinopterus prodromus
CGCCAATGTCAGGGTATTTCTCTCTTTCGAGAAGACATTTCCCTGACACGATCTTTTCTGCGAGGGTCTTTCGGTCCTTGACAAAAAGGTCTTGAGCCTTTTTGTAAGCTGCCGCCTTTCTGGCAGGTGCTGTAGTTGGCATCTGTGGCTCCGGCCGAGGCCGCGAAGTCTCCTGGCGTCTCCTTCCACGTCTAAGCGCGCCGACTCGCTCCACAAAGATGGTCTTTAGCCATTCGTCCAGCCGTGTCTGGAGGTCGTGGTATGTACCACTGAGGCTCAAGTTGATGAGTGGCCTCGTGTTTTCGTCCACGGAGTTCCTAAGCTCTAAGAGATGCCTGAGGAACAGGTGGTCCTCCTCGGACGCGCAGTCTGGAGGTGGTGGCGTTGTGGGCTCTTGTAGCACAGGCATGCTGGTACTCAACCGCCTTGCTTCTCCAAGTGGGAGCGGGGGATCTAGTCTCAGCGGGCTGACTGCTGGAACGTGAACGGGTGAGGTGTTGATGTCAGTCCTCATGTTCTTGCTCTTAGCTTTCTCCTCCATAGGTTGGAGTGGAGACTGCGCCTTTCGTTTCTCCGTTCGGTCTTCCACAGGAGCTATGCTCGGTGGTGTTTGGAGTCTTTCAGTGGGGCCCAATTTGATCTTACGATTGGGCGGCTGTCCGAGAGGAGAAGATAACCTTGGTCTCTTCCCCTTATCCTTGACCCAAGGTGACACTTGCTCAGCGTCTGCTATGGGAGAGTGTTTGACAGGTACACGCTCAGAGATTTTGGTAGCTTTGGTTTTAGTGGTTGTGCTACTCGAAGGTGGTGGAGGCGTAGATAGGCGAGTAGACGGACCAGGTTGATCTATAGATGGGCGTTTTGGTTTAGTAGAGGTACTTATGGCTGGGTTCGCAATCGGTTTAGCCGTAAAGAAGGTTTTCGTGGCAGCCTTTTGCACTTCCAGTTTTGCCCTTTCCAGGTACCTCTTAAACGCTGGTTTCTCTCGCCTGTGCCGCACCTGATGTTCTGTCAGGCCGGTCGCTCTCACCAATTCCTTGATGGAAACTACTCCGCGGAAGCTCTGGGCCTCAATCTTGGCCATTTTGGCCATCAATTCTGATGGCGGCGAAAGAGTAGTTACATAGTTACTCATAGTTACTCCCGCCGTTTACCCGCGCTTGCTTGAATTTCTTCACGTTGACATTCAGAGCACTGGGCAGAAATCACATTGCGTCAACACCCGCAGGGGCCATCGCAATGCTTTGTTTTAATTAGACAGTCGGATTCCCCCAGTCCGTGCCAGTTCTGAGCTGATCGTTGAATGGCGGCCGAAGAGGACACCGGCCAGGAGCGAACCCCCGACCGGGCCTCGCAGCAAGGAAGGTCCGCGGGAGGCCAAGGCACGGGACCGAGCTCGGATCCGGTCGCCGAAACGACTTTTACCTCGCCCAGGCCCGGCACGTCAGCCGATACCCGCTTCCCGACCAAGCCCGACGCGCCCCGATCCTCAGAGCCAATCCTTATCCCGAAGTTACGGATCCAATTTGCCGACTTCCCTTACCTACATTATTCTATCGACTAGAGGCTGTTCACCTTGGAGACCTGCTGCGGATATGGGTACGAACCGGCGCGACACCTACCGTGGCCCTCTCCTGGATTTTCAAGGTCCGAGGGGAAGATCCGGACACCGCCGCAACTGCGGTGCTCTTCGCGCTCCAAACCATATCTCCCTGCTAGAGGATTCCATGGAACTCGAGCGCTTATGCAGAAAAGAAAACTCTTCCCGGATCTCCCGACGGCGTCTCCAGGTCATTTTGGGTTGCCCCGACGAACACTCTTTCGAGGGCCCGACTTAATTACGGTTCCGCTGCCGGGTTCCGGAATAGGAACCGGATTCCCTTTCGCCCGACGGGTGTGTGCCTCTTTATGCACGTACGGCGCCGGCATACTCGCGGCTGGAACCGCTAAGATCGGCGCGCGCGGCCAATAATGCCGCGGCCTCACTGCTCGTCATGACCGCTGCGCGTCGCGTGTCGACGTCGCGCCCGGGGAATCATCGTTCGCGTGATGGCGCGGTCGCGCTCGCGCTCCCGTCGCTCTGTGCGCGCGCGTCCGGCGGCGGATGATACCGGCGGACCGAGGAACCGAGCCGCTTGAAGCGGCGGTTCCGGTCCTCCTCCATCCTAACCTCCGGTGCGTGCGAGAGCGATCGAGAGTCCGCGTGCGCGTCTCCTGCGCCCAGGAACGAGACTCGACCCCGGCTGCGACGGTTCGACGACGACGACGACGACAGGGACGACGAAGGAGCCGCAGCTGGCGCGCGCGCTCGATCGAAGGTTCCGTCTTACGTCACGGACGCGTCCGCCGTACTACTACGCAAACGTAGATACACCAACATCAACATCGGCTTTCGCCTAGGGCTTAGGATCGACTGACTCGTGTGCAACGGCTGTTCACACGAAACCCTTCTCCACGTCAGTCCTCCAGGGCCTCGCTGGAGTATTTGCTACTACCACCAAGATCTGCACCGACGGCGGCTCCAGACGGGCTCACGCCCTGTCCTTCTGCGCACACCGCCGCGACCCTCCTACTCGTCAGGGCTTCATGACGCCGGTCCGCGAGGACCGCGTCTCACATGCCGCTGACGGCCGAGTATAAGCACGACGCTTCAGCGCCATCCATTTTCAGGGCTAGTAACTTCGGCAGGTGAGTTGTTACACACTCCTTGGCGGATTCCGACTTCCATGGCCACCGTCCTGCTGTCTTAAGTTACCAACGCCTTTCATGGTATCCCATAAGCGTCGATTTGGGCGCTTTAACTCGGCGTTTGGTTCATCCCACAGCGCCAGTTCTGCTTACCAAAAGTGGCCCACTTGGCACTCTGATCCGATATCTCGCGGCTTCACAGTTTAAGCAAGCCGGAGATCTCACCCATTTAAAGTTTGAGAATAGGTTGAGGTCGTTTCGACCCCAATGCCTCTAATCATTCGCTTTACCGAATGAGACTCGCACGCGGCGAGCGCCAGCTATCCTGAGGGAAACTTCGGAGGGAACCAGCTACTAGATGGTTCGATTAGTCTTTCGCCCCTATACCCAGTTCCGACGATCGATTTGCACGTCAGAATCGCTACGGACCTCCATCAGGGTTTCCCCTGACTTCGTCCTGACCAGGCATAGTTCACCATCTTTCGGGTCCCAGCGTGTACGCTCTGGGTGCGCCTCTTCTCGCGATGAGAACGAGACGCCCCGGGAGTGCGGGGCCGGTCCGTGAGCCGGCCCATCCTCCCTCGGTTCGCGCGAGGCGAACCTTCACTTTCATTGCGCCTTTAGGTTTAGTTTAGTCCCAATGACTCGCGCACATGCTAGACTCCTTGGTCCGTGTTTCAAGACGGGTCCTGAAAGTACCCAAAGCTATAGCGCCGTGGACTGGCGTGTGCAGGGTCTGTCCGAGGACAACGCCGCCAACAGCCGGGCGGGCCCGGATCCGGCGCTAGGTCCGGATGCCAGGTTTGCCGTCCGCGCTTGCGACGTGCCGGCCGCGAACAAGTCGCGGCCCCGCGCCATAGTTTTACCGTCGGTCGGGCCGGCCGGGACACCGCGGGTCCGAACGCACCGAGGTGCGCGCGGGCTCCACCGCGGGCCTTAGGCCGACGCCCAACGGGTCACGACGTCCTACAGGAGGAGAAGTGCACGCGTTCGGAGTCCGACGGCCACGAGCGGCGCGCGCGGCGCGAACGCCACGCGTCGCAACGCCCGTTGCTCGCGAACTTTCCGAGAGACGCGTCTGAATCTCCCCTTTCGACCTTTCGGGTTTCTCAGGTTTACCCCTGAACGGTTTCACGTACTCTTGAACTCTCTCTTCAAAGTTCTTTTCAACTTTCCCTCACGGTACTTGTTCGCTATCGGTCTCGTGGTAATATTTAGCCTTAGATGGAGTTTACCACCCACTTAGGGCTGCACTCTCAAGCAACCCGACTCTGAGGAGAGACCCTCCCGCGGCATGCGGCGGCCAGCTACGGGCCTGGCACCCTCTCTGGGTAAGTGGCCCCGTTCAAGAAGGACTTGGGCGCGCCGCGCTACCTCGGGATAACGGATCCTCCCTAACACCACATTTCCCGGCGTCCGTCTCCGGACGCGGGATTCGGTGCTGGGCTCTTCCCTGTTCGCTCGCCGCTACTAAGGGAATCCTAGTTAGTTTCTTTTCCTCCGCTTAGTAATATGCTTAAATTCAGCGGGTAGTCTCACCTGCTCTGAGGTCGCGTTCATTGGTTTCTTTCGATAGCCGACAGGCCGCGTAGGCAACGGGATCCTTCGGGCTAAGCGCGCGCGATCGGACGTCGGACGAATACCTCGCGCCGCCCCGGACGAATCTCGGTGGCGGGGGGATTCACACTCGGACACGTCGACCGGCGCGTCGCCCGGGCATCGTTTACCGGTACGCGGATGGCGGTCGGCTCGAATGATTATATCGTTCGATAGTTTAAAGCGACGCGTTAGCGCGCCGCCCCGACGTCGAGCGCGATGGCGCGCTCGCGGTATCGGGGGGCGGCTCGTGCGCGAGCGCTCAGATTCTTGCCTCGGCGGCCGTCCGCTTTTCGCGCTTGACCGACGCCCCGTACGTACGGCGCGCGTTCCGCTCACACGATTGGGAGCGTGTACTGCGCGCGCGCGCACCACATGGGGGGGCCTTCGCGTTATCGGCGGTACGCCGACCCGGCAGTCGTGGAAATTGAAACGACCCTCAGCCAGGAGTGGTCCAGGAACAGTATCCGAGGACCGCAATGTGCGTTCGAAATGTCGATGTTCAAGTGTCCTGCAGTTCACAAGTTGACGCGCAATTAGCTGCGTTCTTCATCGACCCACGAGCCAAGTGATCCACCGTTCAGGGTAGTTATAGCCAAAGTAGTAACGTGTGTTAGTGTGTGAAGGTTGCGTAAACACTTATTTAAGAAACTAAGTTTAGGTATTGGTTAATACCCACGCACAAAGTGATTAAGTTTTGATAATAACAAACTTCAGCTCGTTGTGACATTGGAAGACATATTGAAGGTCGATCGTCGCAGGTGTGCATTGACTTTGTTTACAATTGTGGGGATGGCGCAAAATATGGTTAACCTCTCTGCGTTTACTGAAGACATAACGAAAACAATGGCAAGTTTCCAAATGAAATTGGACCAGGCTATATCGCAAAATTCTACAGGTGATCAAAAGACTTTGTTCACCCTTATCGGTGAAAATTTTAAAGTGTTCCAAGCCACTGTACTTAGCTCTATTAATAAATTAATTGAGTTACTGGAACACAACAACAAACGTATAGACCGTCTGGAAAACTACTCACGAAGAAATTGTTTGATTTTCCATGGAATGGCGGAACATGATAATGAAACTGATGAAGGATTAGAAGATGAAGTCCTGAAAATAATCAGCAAGTTGAATGTTGATTCTAATTGTGGGATAATCGATAGATGTCATCGTCTGGGTCGTCGTAAGATGACAGGTGGAAATAAGCGAGCCGTAATTGTAAAGTTTGTTTCATATAAATCCAGAAAAAGTGTGTGGTCTAACAAAAAGTGCTTGAAGGGTACTGGGCTTCTTATAACCGAATCACTGTCAAAGGAACGGTTGGATGTGTATAAGGAGGCAAGAATAACTTATGGAGATGCTAATGTATGGACAATGGATTCCCGAATAGGTATCAAGATAGGGAAGGAGTATCATTCCATCGAGTGTCAAAGTGAATTAGATAATCTCAAATTGAAGTATCCCACAAAAGGTCAAGTAAAAACTCGATCACAAAGAAATAAATAGGCTGAAAATTTTGATGATGGACCGTGTCTGTGAATGTAGTGGATGCGCTTGTGTTTTGCTCTTGGTAATATTGCGAATTTAGTTGATAATCTTTTTTTTACACTGTACTTATAGTTGATTTCGTTTTCTCTTTCTTTGTTTGATTAGGTTTAGAAGTTATATTCTATTTTTGTCTGTGCTCTGCTTGTACTGCGATTTTTTGCTTGGTTTATTAAGCCATAAATAGCATATTATGTTTAAATGATGTATTATTTGATTTATTGCTTTTAGTTTGTCTATGGATATGAAGCTGGCGCATTTGAGTGTGTGTTCCTTAACCTCTAAATTCACTAGATTTACGGATTTGCTTCGCGGTGGTGCATATGAGGTTGTGGGTTTGAGCGAAACTTGGCTTTCTCCAGATATTGATTCGGCGGCGGTTGGTATTGATGGTTTTGTGCTTGAAAGAGCGGATCGAGGTGCAAGAGGGGGAGGTGTCGCGTTCTATGTAAGTAATAAAATTTCGTATAGGTTAATTAGTACATCTAATGCCGTGGAGCAGCTTTGGATCTCTTTTTTGATCGATAGGTTACGATTTGCTGTTGGTGTGGTATACAAACCACCTAGATTTAATTACTCAATTTTTATTAATGATCTGGAAAATACTCTATCCAGTGTAATGCCAACTCATGACAGGGTGATTTTGATGGGCGATATTAATATTAATTTACTTGATAACTCAAATGCAACAAGCGCATTTTTTGACCTTTTAGATTCGGTTGGCCTTTCTCAGATAATCCCTTCTCCCACAAGAATTACGGCGAGCACCCAGACTCTTATAGATGTTATTTGTGTTTCGGATTTGCAGATGGTACGAGGTGGGGGTGTTTTGCATGGTGTCAGTGATCATGAGTTGGTATTTTGTGATATTGGGTTTGTTTTGCAACCACAGTTTCCACAATATAGAAATTTAAGATGTTTCAAATATTTTAATTATGAAAATTTCTTGAGCGATTTATATGATATTCCATTTTTTGTTATGTTTGATTTTACTGATATCGACGACAAAGTCAATTTTTTCACCTCTAGTCTACTATCGGTTATTGACTTCCACGCTCCTATTAAACGCTGCAGGTTTACGAAGCCGCCAGCACCTTGGATAACACCCACAGTTAGGCAAATGCAGGGACTTAGAGATGCAGCATTCAGAATGTTTAAAACAAGTCAAACAACGGTAGCATGGGACTATTACAAACAGCTTAGAAATCTGACTAATGCCACAGTTGACAGAGAAAGACAAGTTTTCCTGGAGAGACGGGTACAAGGTGGAAGGGGTAATCCGTGGAAGGCGTTGAGAGAGATGGGTGTGGGTAATTCTGGGAATTATGTTATACCGCAACATCTTTGTTGTCCAGATGATATAAATAATTATTATATTAACTCGACTTTGGCCACATTTCCTCTCGATAACGACCTAGTCTCATTTTACAGAAATAATAAAATTGTCAATACACTATTCACTTTTCAAATGGTAAATGACGTCGATGTCGCACACGCTATCAACTCGGTAAAAACAGGTGCGGTAGGCATCGATACATTGAATATTAAGCTTGTGAAACTTACCTGTCCCCATATTGTGTCATATTTAAGACATATTATTAATGCTTGTTTGTCTGATGGAATATTCCCAGAAGCCTGGAAGGTTGCGTTGGTGAAGCCCTTACCTAAGATTGCTCATCCGTCTACATTTGCTCATCTTAGACCTATAAGTATTCTTCCGGTGCTGTCGAAGGTGGCTGAAAAGATCATTGCTGCTCAATTACAGCGTTATATTTATGAGAATAAGCTGCTCCCTGATACCCAATCTGGGTTCCGACCAGGGTATGGTTGCGCTACCGCACTATTGACGATCGTTGATGATATTGTTGCTGAGTTAGATAAAGGTAAGGCTACTCTTTTGTGCCTATTAGATTTCTCAAAAGCGTTCGACACCATAAACCATGAGATAATGAAGTCAATTCTTCATTTTATTGGGTTGGATGAAGTGGCCGTAAAGTTGTTATATAGCTATGTGACTGAACGTAGACAACATGTTGTTTTAAATGATAACGTTTCGGAGTCTCTCAACTTAACATCTGGGGTTCCTCAAGGCTCAGTACTTGGCCCATTATTATATACAATTTACACCAGCCGTTTTTCTGACTATATAAGCCATTGCGGATCGCATTTCTATGCAGACGATACCCAACTCTACTACTCCTTTCTTCCGGGCGACGTGGACATGGCTTGTGAACGTATTAATCGGGATCTACAGGCCATCGTTGACATTTCTCGTCGGCATGGTCTTAATATCAATCCATCGAAGACAGAATTGATTTTATTTGCACCACTAACTAAGCGTGAATCGATCTTATCCCGACTGAATATTTCTGTAGACAATGTTCAGGTACCATGCTCTAAATCAGTTAAAAGTTTGGGCATGATTATTGACGAGAACCTTGGCTTTAATGATCACATAAATAAGTGCACACAACGAGCATACGCGAGCTTAAGACTAATATATAACAGTCGAAACTTTTTAAATAGGAGAATGAAGACGATGCTATGTGAGTCACTTGTTTTATCGTACTTTAATTACTGTGATGTGGTCTACTCTTCATTTTTGTCATCAGTTACAGCCAGGAAGATTCAGAAGGTACAGAATTCATGCTTGAGGTTAATTTTTGGTATTCGCCGCCGAGAAAGTATAAGTTATAAATTATTGGATGTGCGATGGTTGAATATGAAACATCGAAGAATGTTACATTCTGCCTGCTTATATTATAAAATTATGTCATCCGAAAAGCCCCCTTATTTATATCGCAAAATTGTGCTCAGATCGGATGTGCATACATTGAATATTAGATTTAAGGGAACTTTGACGCCTCCTACTCACGTACATGAATTTTTCAAAAAATGTTTTAGGTATCAGATTGCAAATGTTTTAAATTTTCTACCAGTTAAAGTTCAACAGTGTTCTACGGTCACCTTCTTCAAGGTCCAATACTTTAACATCTTGCTTGCCGAACAGTTTGGGGGTGAACATGCCTGGTTGAATGCTACTTCCCACTAGCCTGCTTTATCGCGATGCATTTATTTTTATTTATTTTTATTTATTGTTTTATTTTCATGTCTTACCTGAGAGTTGGTGCAAACTTTTGGAATGTGTATGTGAATGCGTTCAGTGCAAAAGCTTCGTTTCAAATGTCATTGCAATTGTTATTATGTGTATCTCATTGTTTGTGCAGGTGCAGCATGGGTGCGACCACATTTAAATTAATTTTCATTTTCTGTACTCTACTTCTTCTTGGTTAAGTTGAAAAGCAGTCTTTGACTGAACTTCGCCTTTTCACGATTTTGTACTGTGTTACTTCTATTGTATGTTTTTTGTTTTTTTGAATAAAGTCATTTATTATTATTATTATTATTATTATCTTTCATACAGTTAACCAGCGACTCTCTGTCCGCGGTACTGCGTTTAATCGGTTTTACACTTACGCAAAGTTTTGCACGCTTACACGTTGCTAGAACGAGAGGTGTTTCACTTCGCAGAGCGGACGTAAAGTCCGAGACGCGTTCGTCCTGCGCGGCTCCCGTACTCAGATCGCTCCCCCCTTTCGAGGGGCGCGCGGTACGCGGGGACGAACGTTCCGTTAGTCAGGCGAATATCCTTCGACCACCTTCGGGCGGTGCGAGCACCTTTGCGCGCAGTCTTCGTCTTTATTAATCTGCGACGCGGACCGACGTCGGTCGTACAAGACATGACCGACCGGACCGTCCGCCGCGCTCCGCCGGCGTGCCACTGCACCACCTACAAGGGAGGCCGGGGCCGGATTCGGGGCGCTGGGGTCCGGCGGCCGCTATACGACCGCGACGACGGCGCGACGCACTCGTCTTTGTTAATCTACGCTGCGGGCCGACGTCGGTCGTACACGACATGACCGACCGGACCGTCCGCCGCGCTCCGCCGGCGTGCCACTGCACCTCCGACAAGGGAGGCCGGGGCCGGATTCGGGGCGCTGGGGTCCGGCGGCCGCTATACGACCGCGACGACGGCGCGACGCACTCGTCTTCATTAATCTACGCTGCGGACCGACGTCGGTCGTACAAGACATGACCGACCGGACCGTCCGCCGCGCTCCGCCGGCGTTCCTCTGCACCTCCGACAAGGGAGGCCGGGGCCGGTTTCGGGGCGCTGGGGTCCGGCGGCCGCTATACGACCGCGACGACGGCGCGACGCACGACGACAAGACTGGGACGCGCGCATTAGCTCGCTGTGCCCTGACCGTCGGGGCCGGCGGGAGCGTCGCATTCACCCGTGGTTGTGACACTTAAAAACTCAAACTCCGAGGCGCGGAGCGCCGAGCCGGCTGCGCGGTGGCTGCCAGCGGCGCTTTTACGTACGCAGTATCTCTCGGTCTGAGCGGCACGGGGGGCGCTCTAGTCATCGGACCTCTCGACTAGGTACCTGACTTCCGGCGTGCCGACCCTCGCGGGTCGGCCGACGCCTCGGACTTCGTTAGTCCTTAACAGTTCGAATCAGTTCGACCGGCGCTCGTACGGCCGACGCGACCGCCGTCGTAGACGTGGTCGGCCGAGGGCGCCATTAATATTCATTCATTATTAATATCGATCCGTGCATCGTATTAATTAATTGTACGTAATGTTTTATAAACATTCGTTAATGATCCTTCCGCAGGTTCACCTACGGAAACCTTGTTACGACTTTTACTTCCTCTAAATGATCAAGTTTGGTCATCTTCCCAAACGCCACCGCGCACCGGTCCGAAGACCTCACTAAATCATTCAATCGGTAGTAGCGACGGGCGGTGTGTACAAAGGGCAGGGACGTAATCAACGCGAGCTTATGACTCGCGCTTACTGGGAATTCCTCGTTCATGGGGAACAATTGCAAGCCCCAATCCCTAGCACGAAGGAGGTTCAGCGGGTTACCCGGGCCGTTCGGCCAGGGAAGACACGCTGATTCCTTCAGTGTAGCGCGCGTGCGGCCCAGAACATCTAAGGGCATTACAGACCTGTTATTGCTCAATCTCGTGCGGCTAGAAGCCGCCTGTCCCTCTAAGAAGAATTAATTGTACGCCGACAGTAAAAATCGCGCACGACCGCGACGCGAGCGCCGGGTCGGCGGACCTTTGAGATGTCGAAAATACGCCTAGTTAGCAGGCTAGAGTCTCGTTCGTTATCGGAATTAACCAGACAAATCGCTCCACCAACTAAGAACGGCCATGCACCACCACCCACCGAATCAAGAAAGAGCTCTCAATCTGTCAATCCTTCCGGTGTCCGGGCCTGGTGAGGTTTCCCGTGTTGAGTCAAATTAAGCCGCAGGCTCCACTCCTGGTGGTGCCCTTCCGTCAATTCCTTTAAGTTTCAGCTTTGCAACCATACTTCCCCCGGAACCCAAAAGCTTTGGTTTCCCGGAAGCTGCCCGCCGAGTCATCGGAGGAACGTCAGCGGATCGCTAGCTGGCATCGTTTATGGTTAGAACTAGGGCGGTATCTGATCGCCTTCGAACCTCTAACTTTCGTTCTTGATCAATGAAAGCGTTTTTGGCAAATGCTTTCGCTTCTGTCCGTCTTGCGACGATCCAAGAATTTCACCTCTAACGTCGCAATACGAATGCCCCCATCCGTTCCTATTAATCATTACCTCGGGGTTCCGAAAACCAACAAAATAGAACCGAGGTCCTATTCCATTATTCCATGCACACAGTATTCAGGCGAAATTTTAGCCTGCTTTAAGCACTCTAATTTGTTCAAAGTAAACGTGCCGAGAAGGGTTTCGTGTGAACAGCCGTTGCACACGAGTCAGTCGATCCTAAGCCCTAGGCGAAAGCCGATGTTGATGTTGGTGTATCTACGTTTGCGTAGTAGTACGGCGGACGCGTCCGTGACGTAAGACGGAACCTTCGATCGAGCGCGCGCGCCAGCTGCGGCTCCTTCGTCGTCCCTGTCGTCGTCGTCGTCGTCGAACCGTCGCAGCCGGGGTCGAGTCTCGTTCCTGGGCGCAGGAGACGCGCACGCGGACTCTCGATCGCTCTCGCACGCACCGGAGGTTAGGATGGAGGAGGACCGGAACCGCCGCTTCAAGCGGCTCGGTTCCTCGGTCCGCCGGTATCATCCGCCGCCGGACGCGCGCGCACAGAGCGACGGGAGCGCGAGCGCGACCGCGCCATCACGCGAACGATGATTCCCCGGGCGCGACGTCGACACGCGACGCGCAGCGGTCATGACGAGCAGTGAGGCCGCGGCATTATTGGCCGCGCGCGCCGATCTTAGCGGTTCCAGCCGCGAGTATGCCGGCGCCGTACGTGCATAAAGAGGCACACACCCGTCGGGCGAAAGGGAATCCGGTTCCTATTCCGGAACCCGGCAGCGGAACCGTAATTAAGTCGGGCCCTCGAAAGAGTGTTCGTCGGGGCAACCCAAAATGACCTGGAGACGCCGTCGGGAGATCCGGGAAGAGTTTTCTTTTCTGCATAAGCGCTCGAGTTCCATGGAATCCTCTAGCAGGGAGATATGGTTTGGAGCGCGAAGAGCACCGCAGTTGCGGCGGTGTCCGGATCTTCCCCTCGGACCTTGAAAATCCAGGAGAGGGCCACGGTAGGTGTCGCGCCGGTTCGTACCCATATCCGCAGCAGGTCTCCAAGGTGAACAGCCTCTAGTCGATAG
>CAXIES010000434.1:32500-43000 GCA_964023965.1 Melinopterus prodromus
GCTCACCGGGCGGCCGTCGTCGGGTAGACAAATTTATCGGGCGTCACCCGTCCGTGGGCGGCGAGCGGGAGTAGAGAGCGCTCACCGGGCGGCCGTCGAAGGTGCGCGTTGGACTCCGGCGGCCCGATCGATTTTTCCCGCTCGACGACGCGAGACCCTCGGTGTCGACAGACGGGTTGCGCTTGGTAACATTCCCCGGTCGGCGGGAGACGCTCTAAAAATTTGTCGACCCGACGACGGCCGCCCGGTGAGCGCTCTCTACTCCCGCTCGCCGCCGACGGACGGGTGAGGCCCGATAAATTTGTCGACCCGACGACGGCCGCCCGGTTAGCGCTCTCTACTCCCGCTCGCCGCCGACGGCCGCCCGGTTAGCTCTCTCTACTCCCGCTCGCCGCCGACTGACGGGTGAGGCCCGATAAATTTGTCGACCCGACGACGGCCGCCCGGTGAGCGCTCTCTACTCCCGCTCGCCGCCGACGGACGGGTGAGGCCCGATAAATTTGTCGACCCGACGACGGCCGCCCGGTTAGCGCTCTCTACTCCCGCTCGCCGCCGACGGCCGCCCGGTTAGCTCTCTCTACTCCCGCTCGCCGCCGACGGACGGGTGAGGCCCGATAAATTTGTCGACCCGACGACGGCCGCCCGGTTAGCGCTCTCTACTCCCGCTCGCCGCCGACGGCCGCCCGGTTAGCTCTCTCTACTCCCGCTCGCCGCCGACTGACGGGTGAGGCCCGATAAATTTGTCGACCCGACGACGGCCGCCCGGTGAGCGCTCTCTACTCCCGCTCGCCGCCGACGGACGGGTGAGGCCCGATAAATTTGTCGACCCGACGACGGCCGCCCGGTTAGCGCTCTCTACTCCCGCTCGCCGCCGACGGCCGCCCGGTTAGCTCTCTCTACTCCCGCTCGCCGCCGACTGACGGGTGAGGCCCGATAAATTTGTCGACCCGACGACGGCCGCCCGGTTAGCGCTCTCTACTCCCGCTCGCCGCCGACGGCCGCCCGGTTAGCTCTCTCTACTCCCGCTCGCCGCCGACTGACGGGTGAGGCCCGATAAATTTGTCGACCCGACGACGGTCGCCCGGTGAGCGCTCTCTACTCCCGCTCCGCGCCGACGGACGGGTGGCGCTCGGTATATTTCCCCGCTCGAAGACGGGAGACCATCGGCGACGATCGAGCGCTACTCGGCCGGCGACAGCGCGCGAGCGGTTGACTGGACTCCGGCGGCGCGCTCGACAATTTGGCAGAGAGCGCTGAACGCGACATTTAAAACAAAAAAAAAAATCTTAAAAAAAAATTTTCAAAAATTTTGCAGAGAGCGCTGACCGCGACTTTTGAAAGAAAATAAAATTTCCAAAATGAAAAAATTTTCAAAAAAAAAACTTTCAAAAATTTTGCAGAGAGCTCTGGCCGGGACGTATAAGCGAAGGAGAAAATTTCAAGAAAATCTTTAATGGGGCCGTTGACGGCGCGAGCGCGGTCGGCTGGACCGCGGCGGCGCGCTCGATCGACACCGAGGGACTCCCGTCGTCGAGCGGGGCGAAATGTACCGAGCGCTACCCGGCCGGCGACGGCGCGCGGGCGGTCGGCTGTACTCCGGCGGCGCGCTCGATCGACAGCGCGGGTCTCCCGTCGTCGAGCGGGGCGGAATCTACCGAGCGCTACCCGGCCGGCGACGGCGCGCGGGCGGTCGGCTGTACTCCGGCGGCGCGCTCGATCGACAGCGCGGGTCTCCCGTCGTCGAGCGGGGCGGAATCTACCGAGCGCTACCCGGCCGGCGACGGCGCGCGGGCGGTCGGCTGTACTCCGGCGGCGCGCTCGATCGACAGCGCGGGTCTCCCGTCGTCGAGCGGGGCGAAATCTACCGAGCGCTACCCGGCCGGCGACGGCGCGCGGGCGGTCGGCTGTACTCCGGCGGCGCGCTCGATCGACAGCGCGGGTCTCCCGTCGTCGAGCGGGGCGAAATCTACCGAGCGCTACCCGGCCGGCGACGGCGCGCGGGCGGTCGGCTGGACTCCGGCGCGCGCCCGATCGACAGCGAGCGTCAACCGAAAGACTCCAAAATGAAAAAAAAAATTAAAAAAAAAAAAAAATCCAAAAATTTTGCTGAGAGCGCCGGAGAGAACATTTGAACGAAAAAAAAATTGTCGACCCCCGGACAGGGACCAAGGCGAAAAGTGCGATAAGTCCGCGCGAGCGTCGGCGGTATCCGTTCGAGCGAGCCGGGAGCGACCCGTACTAGCGTTTCGCAACCCGTACTCGGTCCGTTGCGCTTATATAGGGAGAGGTGAGTCCGCGACGGCTAACGCCGTCCGGTTCCGCTCGATCCCGTTTAGTTGCGACGAGTCGACAGTCTTGGTATTAGTAAACGATAAAGATGCTCCCTGCCGGGCCGCACGCGTTGTTGACTTTGATCTGCTGGTGGCTAGAGAGAGCGCCTCGGTAAGCTTCGTTCGCGAAGAACCGGCGTTCGCCATTAGAGACGAGAGTTTTAATTGACGCTGTGCGGTTTAACCGAAAGGTTGCGTTCCCACATATCGCCGCCAAGCGCTCGTAACCGTAACATTAGCGATTGCCACAGCATGCCCGCGGACGACGCTGACTTTCGCAGTTAGCGTTGTACACCTTATGCGGGCGCACTTAAATCTCGGAGGCGTCCTCTGGACGTCGTCCACAAATATGCAACGACTCGCCTCGTACCGAGCGTGAGAGCGCGGCACGACAGTTTTCCGAAACGCGCGCTCAGACCGCGTACCATGTCGCTTTCAATCTAGCGAAGGGTGTTTCAGGGAATGTTGAAGCCGTTCGCGGACGAGATTCCGCGTTATAAATTATTCTCTTTGGAACTGCTGCGGGCGGTCATGTCGTCAAGTAAACGTCGTCCTATTTCGACGTCGGCGCATCCCGCTCCACTGTGCGTGAAATGTGTGGTCGGCGCGCGCTCGTCGCTGCCGACTGATTTCGACACGGTCAGTTTTTGCTATATATTGTATATATGTAGTAGTATACTTCCGGGCCGGGCGAGAAGACAGACCGCCGCCGCTCTCGCAGCGGCGTGACGATTCTGCTCCGCCCTCGGCTCGCCGGAGGTGCGACTGTTCTCTCGATCTGCGTTACGCCAGGTCGGCGCGTTACCATCGGTGCGCGTCTTCCGAACGTGGCCGCGGACGGGTGACAGCTCCCTGGTTGATCCTGCCAGTAGTCATATGCTTGTCTCAAAGATTAAGCCATGCATGTCTCAGTACAAGCCAAATTAAGGTGAAACCGCGAAAGGCTCATTAAATCAGTTATGGTTCCTTAGATCGTACCCACATTTACTTGGATAACTGTGGTAATTCTAGAGCTAATACATGCAAACAGAGCTCCGACCGGAGACGGAAGGAGCGCTTTTATTAGATCAAAACCAATCGGCGTAGGGTTCGCACGTCGTCGTACACCTTGGTGACTCTGAATAACTTTTTGCTGATCGCACGGTCTCGCACCGGCGACGCATCTTTCAAATGTCTGCCTTATCAACTGTCGATGGTAGGTTCTGCGCCTACCATGGTTGTAACGGGTAACGGGGAATCAGGGTTCGATTCCGGAGAGGGAGCCTGAGAAACGGCTACCACATCCAAGGAAGGCAGCAGGCGCGCAAATTACCCACTCCCGGCACGGGGAGGTAGTGACGAAAAATAACGATACGGGACTCATCCGAGGCCCCGTAATCGGAATGAGTACACTCTAAACCCTTTAACGAGGATCAATTGGAGGGCAAGTCTGGTGCCAGCAGCCGCGGTAATTCCAGCTCCAATAGCGTATATTAAAGTTGTTGCGGTTAAAAAGCTCGTAGTCGAATTTGTGTCCCGCGCCGCCGGTTCATCGCTCGCGGTGTTAACTGGCGTGTCCGCGGGACGTCCTGCCGGTGGGCTTAGCCTCTCGGGGCGGCCCAATCTCAATCCCACCGCGGTGCTCTTCATTGAGTGTCGAGGTGGGCCGGCACGTTTACTTTGAACAAATTAGAGTGCTTAAAGCAGGCTAAAATTTCGCCTGAATACTGTGTGCATGGAATAATGGAATAGGACCTCGGTTCTATTTTGTTGGTTTTCGGAACCCCGAGGTAATGATTAATAGGAACGGATGGGGGCATTCGTATTGCGACGTTAGAGGTGAAATTCTTGGATCGTCGCAAGACGGACAGAAGCGAAAGCATTTGCCAAAAACGCTTTCATTGATCAAGAACGAAAGTTAGAGGTTCGAAGGCGATCAGATACCGCCCTAGTTCTAACCATAAACGATGCCAGCTAGCGATCCGCCGACGTTCCTCCGATGACTCGGCGGGCAGCTTCCGGGAAACCAAAGCTTTTGGGTTCCGGGGGAAGTATGGTTGCAAAGCTGAAACTTAAAGGAATTGACGGAAGGGCACCACCAGGAGTGGAGCCTGCGGCTTAATTTGACTCAACACGGGAAACCTCACCAGGCCCGGACACCGGAAGGATTGACAGATTGAGAGCTCTTTCTTGATTCGGTGGGTGGTGGTGCATGGCCGTTCTTAGTTGGTGGAGCGATTTGTCTGGTTAATTCCGATAACGAACGAGACTCTAGCCTGCTAACTAGGCGTATTTTCGACATCTCAAAGGTCCGCCGACCCGGCGCTCGCGTCGCGGTCGTGCGCGATTTTTACTGTCGGCGTACAATTAATTCTTCTTAGAGGGACAGGCGGCTTCTAGCCGCACGAGATTGAGCAATAACAGGTCTGTAATGCCCTTAGATGTTCTGGGCCGCACGCGCGCTACACTGAAGGAATCAGCGTGTCTTCCCTGGCCGAACGGCCCGGGTAACCCGCTGAACCTCCTTCGTGCTAGGGATTGGGGCTTGCAATTGTTCCCCATGAACGAGGAATTCCCAGTAAGCGCGAGTCATAAGCTCGCGTTGATTACGTCCCTGCCCTTTGTACACACCGCCCGTCGCTACTACCGATTGAATGATTTAGTGAGGTCTTCGGACCGGTGCGCGGTGGCGTTTCGACGTCGCCGATGATGCTGGGAAGATGACCAAACTTGATCATTTAGAGGAAGTAAAAGTCGTAACAAGGTTTCCGTAGGTGAACCTGCGGAAGGATCATTAACGAATGTTTATAAAACATTACGTACAATTAATTAATACGATGCACGGATCGATATTAATAATGAATGAATATTAATGGCGCCCTCGGCCGACCACGTCTACGACGGCGGTCGCGTCGGCCGTACGAGCGCCGGTCGAACTGATTCGAACTGTTAAGGACTAACGAAGTCCGAGGCGTCGGCCGACCCGCGAGGGTCGGCACGCCGGAAGTCAGGTACCTAGTCGAGAGGTCCGATGACGAGAGCGCCCCCCGTGCCGCTCAGACCGAGAGATACTGCGTACGTAAAAGCGCCGCCGGCAGCCACCGCGCAGCCGGCTCGGCGCTCCGCGCCTCGGAGTTTGAGTTTTTAAGTGTCACAACCACGGGTGAATGCGACGCTCCCGCCGGCCCCGACGGTCAGGGCACAGCGAGCTAATGCGCGCGTCCCAGTCTTGTCGTCGTGCGTCGCGCCGTCGTCGCGGTCGTATAGCGGCCGCCGGACCCCAGCGCCCCGAAACCGGCCCCGGCCTCCCTTGTCGGAGGTGCAGAGGAACGCCGTCGTCGAGCGGGGCGGAATCTACCGAGCGCTACCCGGCCGGCGACGGCGCGCGGGCGGTCGGCTGTACTCCGGCGGCGCGCTCGATCGACAGCGCGGGTCTCCCGTCGTCGAGCGGGGCGAAATCTACCGAGCGCTACCCGGCCGGCGACGGCGCGCGGGCGGTCGGCTGTACTCCGGCGGCGCGCTCGATCGACAGCGCGGGTCTCCCGTCGTCGAGCGGGGCGAAATCTACCGAGCGCTACCCGGCCGGCGACGGCGCGCGGGCGGTCGGCTGGACTCCGGCGGCGCGCCCGATCGACAGCGAGCGTCAACCGAAAGACTCCAAAATGAAAAAAAAAAATTCAAAAAAAAAAAAAAATCCAAAAATTTTGCTGAGAGCGCCGGAGAGAACATTTGAACGAAAAAAAATTTTTCCAAAAAAAAAAATTTTTAAAAAAAAAAAATTTCTAAAATTTTGTAACTCGACCCCCGGACAGGGACCAAGGCGAAAAGTGCGATAAGTCCGCGCGAGCGTCGGCGGTATCCGTTCGAGCGAGCCGGGAGCGACCCGTACTAGCGTTTCGCAACCCGTACTCGGTCCGTTGCGCTTATATAGGGAGAGGTGAGTCCGCGACGGCTAACGCCGTCCGGTTCCGCTCGATCCCGTTTAGTTGCGACGAGTCGACAGTCTTGGTATTAGTAAACGATAAAGATGCTCCCTGCCGGGCCGCACGCGTTGTTGACTTTGATCTGCTGGTGGCTAGAGAGAGCGCCTCGGTAAGCTTCGTTCGCGAAGAACCGGCGTTCGCCATTAGAGACGAGAGTTTTAATTGACGCTGTGCGGTTTAACCGAAAGGTTGCGTTCCCACATATCGCCGCCAAGCGCTCGTAACCGTAACATTAGCGATTGCCACAGCATGCCCGCGGACGACGCTGACTTTCGCAGTTAGCGTTGTACACCTTATGCGGGCGCACTTAAATCTCGGAGGCGTCCTCTGGACGTCGTCCACAAATATGCAACGACTCGCCTCGTACCGAGCGTGAGAGCGCGGCACGACAGTTTTCCGAAACGCGCGCTCAGACCGCGTACCATGTCGCTTTCAATCTAGCGAAGGGTGTTTCAGGGAATGTTGAAGCCGTTCGCGGACGAGATTCCGCGTTATAAATTATTCTCTTTGGAACTGCTGCGGGCGGTCATGTCGTCAAGTAAACGTCGTCCTATTTCGACGTCGGCGCATCCCGCTCCACTGTGCGTGAAATGTGTGGTCGGCGCGCGCTCGTCGCTGCCGACTGATTTCGACACGGTCAGTTTTTGCTATATATTGTATATATGTAGTAGTATACTTCCGGGCCGCGCGAGAAGACAGACCGCCGCCGCTCTCGCAGCGGCGCGACGATTCTGCTCCGCCCTCGGCTCGCCGGAGGTGCGACTGTTCTCTCGATCTGCGTTACGCCAGGTCGGCGCGTTACCATCGGTGCGCGTCTTCCGAACGTGGCCGCGGACGGGTGACAGCTCCCTGGTTGATCCTGCCAGTAGTCATATGCTTGTCTCAAAGATTAAGCCATGCATGTCTCAGTACAAGCCAAATTAAGGTGAAACCGCGAAAGGCTCATTAAATCAGTTATGGTTCCTTAGATCGTACCCACATTTACTTGGATAACTGTGGTAATTCTAGAGCTAATACATGCAAACAGAGCTCCGACCGGAGACGGAAGGAGCGCTTTTATTAGATCAAAACCAATCGGCGTCGGGTTCGCCCGTCGTCGTACACCTTGGTGACTCTGAATAACTTTTTGCTGATCGCACGGTCTCGCACCGGCGACGCATCTTTCAAATGTCTGCCTTATCAACTGTCGATGGTAGGTTCTGCGCCTACCATGGTTGTAACGGGTAACGGGGAATCAGGGTTCGATTCCGGAGAGGGAGCCTGAGAAACGGCTACCACATCCAAGGAAGGCAGCAGGCGCGCAAATTACCCACTCCCGGCACGGGGAGGTAGTGACGAAAAATAACGATACGGGACTCATCCGAGGCCCCGTAATCGGAATGAGTACACTCTAAACCCTTTAACGAGGATCAATTGGAGGGCAAGTCTGGTGCCAGCAGCCGCGGTAATTCCAGCTCCAATAGCGTATATTAAAGTTGTTGCGGTCAAAAAGCTCGTAGTCGAATTTGTGTCCCGCGCCGCCGGTTCATCGCTCGCGGTGTTAACTGGCGTGTCCGCGGGACGTCCTGCCGGTGGGCTTAGCCTCTCGGGGCGGCCCAATCTCAATCCCACCGCGGTGCTCTTCATTGAGTGTCGAGGTGGGCCGGCACGTTTACTTTGAACAAATTAGAGTGCTTAAAGCAGGCTAAAATTTCGCCTGAATACTGTGTGCATGGAATAATGGAATATGACCTCGGTTCTATTTTGTTGGTTTTCGGAACCCCGAGGTAATGATTAATAGGAACGGATGGGGGCATTCGTATTGCGACGTTAGAGGTGAAATTCTTGGATCGTCGCAAGACGGACAGAAGCGAAAGCATTTGCCAAAAACGCTTTCATTGATCAAGAACGAAAGTTAGAGGTTCGAAGGCGATCAGATACCGCCCTAGTTCTAACCATAAACGATGCCAGCTAGCGATCCGCCGACGTTCCTCCGATGACTCGGCGGGCAGCTTCCGGGAAACCAAAGCTTTTGGGTTCCGGGGGAAGTATGGTTGCAAAGCTGAAACTTAAAGGAATTGACGGAAGGGCACCACCAGGAGTGGAGCCTGCGACTTAATTTGACTCAACACGGGAAACCTCACCAGGCCCGGACACCGGAAGGATTGACAGATTGAGAGCTCTTTCTTGATTCGGTGGGTGGTGGTGCATGGCCGTTCTTAGTTGGTGGAGCGATTTGTCTGGTTAATTCCGATAACGAACGAGACTCTAGCCTGCTAACTAGGCGTATTTTCGACATCTCAAAGGTCCGCCGACCCGGCGCTCGCGTCGCGGTCGTGCGCGATTTTTACTGTCGGCGTACAATTAATTCTTCTTAGAGGGACAGGCGGCTTCTAGCCGCACGAGATTGAGCAATAACAGGTCTGTAATGCCCTTAGATGTTCTGGGCCGCACGCGCGCTACACTGAAGGAATCAGCGTGTCTTCCCTGGCCGAACGGCCCGGGTAACCCGCTGAACCTCCTTCGTGCTAGGGATTGGGGCTTGCAATTGTTCCCCATGAACGAGGAATTCCCAGTAAGCGCGAGTCATAAGCTCGCGTTGATTACGTCCCTGCCCTTTGTACACACCGCCCGTCGCTACTACCGATTGAATGATTTAGTGAGGTCTTCGGACCGGTGCGCGGTGGCGTTTCGACGTCGCCGATGATGCTGGGAAGATGACCAAACTTGATCATTTAGAGGAAGTAAAAGTCGTAACAAGGTTTCCGTAGGTGAACCTGCGGAAGGATCATTAACGAATGTTTATAAAACATTACGTACAATTAATTAATACGATGCACGGATCGATATTAATAATGAATGAATATTAATGGCGCCCTCGGTCGACCACGTCTACGACGGCGGTCGCGTCGGCCGTACGAGCGCCGGTCGAACTGATTCGAACTGTTAAGGACTAACGAAGTCCGAGGCGTCGGCCGACCCGCGAGGGTCGGCACGCCGGAAGTCAGGTACCTAGTCGAGAGGTCCGATGACGAGAGCGCCCCCCGTGCCGCTCAGACCGAGAGATACTGCGTACGTAAAAGCGCCGCCGGCAGCCACCGCGCAGCCGGCTCGGCGCTCCGCGCCTCGGAGTTTGAGTTTTTAAGTGTCACAACCACGGGTGAATGCGACGCTCCCGCCGGCCCCGACGGTCAGGGCACAGCGAGCTAATGCGCGCGTCCCAGTCTTGTCGTCGTGCGTCGCGCCGTCGTCGCGGTCGTATAGCGGCCGCCGGACCCCAGCGCCCCGAAACCGGCCCCGGCCTCCCTTGTCGGAGGTGCAGAGGAACGCCGGCGGAGCGCGGCGGACGGTCCGGTCGGTCATGTCTTGTACGACCGACGTCGGTCCGCAGCGTAGATTAATGAAGACGAGTGCGTCGCGCCGTCGTCGCGGTCGTATAGCGGCCGCCGGACCCCAGCGCCCCGAATCCGGCCCCGGCCTCCCTTGTCGGAGGTGCAGTGGCACGCCGGCGGAGCGCGGCGGACGGTCCGGTCGGTCATGTCGTGTACGACCGACGTCGGCCCGCAGCGTAGATTAACAAAGACGAGTGCGTCGCGCCGTCGTCGCGGTCGTATAGCGGCCGCCGGACCCCAGCGCCCCGAATCCGGCCCCGGCCTCCCTTGTAGGAGGTGCAGTGGCACGCCGGCGGAGCGCGGCGGACGGTCCGGTCGGTCATGTCTTGTACGACCGACGTCGGTCCGCGTCGCAGATTAATAAAGACGAAGACTGCGCGCAAAGGTGCTCGCACCGCCCGAAGGTGGTCGAAGGATATTCGCCTGACTAACGGAACGTTCGTCCCCGCGTACCGCGCGCCCCTCGAAAGGGGGGAGCGATCTGAGTACGGGAGCCGCGCGCAGGACGAACGCGTCTCGGACTTTACGTCCGCTCTGCGAAGTGAAACACCTCTCGTTCTAGCAACGTGTAAGCGTGCAAAACTTTGCGTAAGTGTAAAACCGATTAAACGCAGTACCGCGGACAGAGAGTCGCTGGTTAACTGTATGAAAGATTACCCTGAACGGTGGATCACTTGGCTCGTGGGTCGATGAAGAACGCAGCTAATTGCGCGTCAACTTGTGAACTGCAGGACACTTGAACATCGACATTTCGAACGCACATTGCGGTCCTCGGATACTGTTCCTGGACCACTCCTGGCTGAGGGTCGTTTCAATTTCCACGACTGCCGGGTCGGC
>CAXIES010000435.1:0-28209 GCA_964023965.1 Melinopterus prodromus
GAACCCAACTAAAAAGTCCGGGTAACTCAAGACTCCGGGTAAAATTACGAACCCAACTAAAACTCCGGGTAAAATTACGAACCCAACTAAAACTCCGGGTAAAATTACGAACCCAACTAAAAGTCCGGGTAAAAAATACGAACCCAACTAAAAAGTCGGGTAAAATTACGAACCCAACTAAAACTCCGGGTAAAATTACGAACCCAACTAAAACTCCGGGTAAAATTACGAACCCAACTAAAAGTCCGGGTAAAAAATACGAACCAACTAAAACTCCGGGCAAAAATACTAACCCAACTAAAAAGTCCGGGTAAAAAATACGAACCCAACTAAAACTCCGGACCAAAATTACGAACCCAACTAAAACTCCGGGTAAAAATACGAACCCAACTAAAACTCCGGGTAAAAATACTAACCCAACTAAAAAGTCCGGGTTAAAAATACGAACCCAACTAAAACTCCGGGTAAAATTACGAACCCAACTAAAACTCCGGGTAAAAATACGAACCCTACTAAAACTCCGGGTAAAATTACGAACCCAACTAAAACTCCGGGTAAAATTACGAACCCAACTAAAAGTCCGGGTAAAAAATACGAACCCAACTAAAAAGTCCGGGTAAAATTACAAACCCAAGTAAAACTCCGGGTAAAATTACGAACCCAACTAAAACTCCGGGTAAAATTACGAACCCAACTAAAACTCCGGGTAAAATTACGAACCCAACTAAAAGTCCGGGTAAAAAATACGAACCCAACTAAAAAGTCCGGGTAAAATTACGAACCCAACTAAAACTCCGGGTAAAAATACTAACCCAACTAAAACTCCGGGTAAAAATACGAACCCAACTAAAACTCCGGGTAAAAATACTGAACCCAACTAAAAAGTCCGGGTAAAAAATACGAACCCAACTAAAACTCCGGGTAAAATTACGAACCCAACTAAAACTCCGGGTAAAAAATACGAACCCAACTAAAAAGTCCGGATAAAAAATACGAACCTAACTTAAGACTCCGGGTAAAATTACGAACCCAACTAAAACTCCGGGTAAAATTACGAACCCAACTAAAACTCCGGGTAAAAAAATACGAACCCAACTATAACTCCGGGCAAAAAATACTAACTCAACTAAAAGTCCGGGTAAAAAATACGAACCCAACTAAAACTCCGGATAAAATTACGAACCCAACTAAAACTCCGGGTAAAAAATACGAACCCAACTAAAACTCCGGGTAAAAATACTAACCCAACTAAAAAGTCCGGGTTAAAAATACGAACCCAACTAAAACTCCGGGTAAAATTACGAACCCAACTAAAACTCCGGGTAAAAATACGAACCCTACTAAAACTCCGGGTAAAATTACGAACCCAACTAAAACTCCGGGTAAAATTACGAACCCAACTAAAAGTCCGGGTAAAAAATACGAACCCAACTAAAAAGTCCGGGTAAAATTACGAACCCAAGTAAAACTCCGGGTAAAATTACGAACCCAACTAAAACTCCGGGTAAAATTACGAACCCAACTAAAACTCCGGGTAAAATTACGAACCCAACTAAAAGTCCGGGTAAAAAATACGAACCCAACTAAAAAGTCCGGGTAAAATTACGAACCCAACTAAAACTCCGGGTAAAAATACTAACCCAACTAAAAATTCCGGGTAAAAAATGCGAACCCAACTAAAACTCCGGGTAAAATTACGAAACCAACTAAAACTCCGGGTAAAATTACGAACCCAACTAAACCTCCGGGTGAAATTACGAACCCAACTAAAAGTCCGGGTAAAAAATACGAACCCAACTAAAAAGTCCGGGTAAAATTACGAACCCAACTAAAACTCCGGGTAAAATTACGAACCCAACTAAAACTCCGGGTAAAATTACGAACCCAAGTAAAACTCCGGGTAAAATTACGAACCCAAGTAAAACTCCGGTAAAATTACGAACCCAACTAAAACTCCGGGTAAAATTACGAACCCAACTAAAACTCCGGGTAAAATTACGAACCCAACTAAAAGTCCGGGTAAAGATACGAACCCAACTAAAAAGTCCGGGTAACTCAAGACTCCGGGTAAAATTACGAACCCAACTAAAACTCCGGGTAAAATTACGAACCCAACTAAAACTCCGGGTAAAATTACGAACCCAACTAAAAGTCCGGGTAAAAAATACGAACCCAACTAAAAAGTCCGGGTAAAATTACGAACCCAACTAAAACTCCGGGTAAAATTATGAACCCAACTAAAAGTCCGGGTAAAAATTCGAACCCAACTAAAAAGTCCGGGTAAAATTACGAACCCAACTAAAACTCCGGGTAAAAATACGAACCCTACTAAAACTCCGGGTAAAATTACGAACCCAACAAAAACTCCGGGTAAAATTACGAACCCAACTAAAAGTCCGGGTAAAAAATACGAACCCAACTAAAAAGTCCGGGTAAAATTACGAACCCAAGTAAAACTCCGGGTAAAATTACGAACCCAACTAAAACTCCGGGTAAAATTACGAACCCAACTAAAACTCCGGGTAAAATTACGAACCCAACTAAAAGTCCGGGTAAAAAATACGAACCCAACTAAAAAGTCCGGGGTAAAATTACGAACCCAACTAAACTCCGGGTAAAAATACTAACCCAACTAAAAATTCCGGGTAAAAAATGCGAACCCAACTAAAACTCCGGGTAAAATTACGAAACCAACTAAAACTCCGGTAAAATTACGAACCCAACTAAACCTCCGGGTAAAATTACGAACCCAACTAAAAGTCCGGGTAAAAAATACGAACCCAACTAAAAAGTCCGGGTAAAATTACGAACCCAACTAAAACTCCGGGTAAAATTACGAACCCAACTAAAACTCCGGGTAAAATTACGAACCCAAGTAAAACTCCGGGTAAAATTACGAACCAAGTAAAACTCCGGGTAAAATTACGAACCCAACTAAAACTCCGGGTAAAATTACGAACCCAACTAAAACTCCGGGTAAAATTACGAACCCAACTAAAAGTCCGGGTAAAGATACGAACCCAACTAAAAAGTCCGGGTAACTCAAGACTCCGGGTAAAATTACGAACCCAACTAAAACTCCGGGTAAAATTACGAACCCAACTAAAACTCCGGGGTAAAATTACGAACCCAACTAAAAGTCCGGGTAAAAAATACGAACCCAACTAAAAAGTCCGGGTAAAATTACGAACCCAACTAAAACTCCGGGTAAAATTATGAACCCAACTAAAAGTCCGGGTAAAAAATTCGAACCCAACTAAAAAGTCCGGGGTAAAATTACGAACCCAACTAAAACTCCGGGTAAAATTACGAACCCAACTAAAAAGTCCGGGTAAAATTACGAAACCCAACTAAAAAGTCCGGGTAAAAATTACGAACCCAACTAAAAAGTCCTCTGGTAAAATTACGAACCCAACTAAAACTCCGGGTAAAATTACGAACCCAACTAAAAGTCCGGGTAAAAAATACGAACCCAACTAAAAAGTCCGGGTAAAATTACGAACCCAACTAAAACTCCGGGTAAAATTACGAACCCAACTAAAACTCCGGGTAAAATTACGAACCCAAGTAAAACTCCGGGTAAAATTACGAACCCAAGTAAAAACTCCGGGTAAAATTACGAACCCAACTAAAACTCCGGGTAAAATTACGAACCCAAGTAAAACTCCGGGTAAAATTACGAACCCAACTAAAACTCCGGGTAAAATTACGAACCCAACTAAAAAGTCCGGGTAAAATTACGAACCCAAATAAAAAGTCCGGGTAAAATTACGAACCCAACTAAAACTCCGGGTAAAATTACCAACTCAACTAAAACTCCGGGTAAAATTACGAACCCAACTAAAACTCCGGGTAAAATTACGAACCCAACTAAAAGTCCGTGTAAAAAATACGAACCCAACTAAAAAGTCCGGGTAAAATTACGAACCCAACTAAAACTCCGGGTAAAAAATACGAACCCAACTAAAACTCCGGGTAAAATTACGAACCCAACTAAAACTCCGGGTAAAATTACGAACCCAACTAAAACTCCGGGTAAAAAATACGAACCCAACTAAAACTCCGGGCAAAAATACTAACCCAACTAAAAAGTCCGGGTAAAAAATACGAACCCAACTAAAACTCCGGACAAAATTACGAACCCAACTAAAACTCCGGGTAAAAATACGAACCCAACTAAAACTCCGGGTAAAAATACTAACCCAACTAAAAAGTCCGGGTTAAAAATACGAACCCAGCTAAAACTCCGGGTAAAATTACGAACCCAACTAAAACTCCGGGTAAAAATACGAACCCTACTAAAACTCCGGGTAAAATTACGAACCCAACTAAAACTCCGGGTAAAATTACGAACCCAACTAAAAGTCCGGGTAAAAAATACGAACCCAACTAAAAAGTCCGGGTAAAATTACAAACCCAAGTAAAACTCCGGGTAAAATTACGAACCCAACTAAAACTCCGGGTAAAATTACGAACCCAACTAAAACTCCGGGTAAAATTACGAACCCAACTAAAAGTCCGGGTAAAAAATACGAACCCAACTAAAAAGTCCGGGTAAAATTACGAACCCAACTAAAACTCCGGGTAAAAATACTAACCCAACTAAAAATTCCGGGTAAAAAATGCGAACCCAACTAAAACTCCGGGTAAAATTACGAACCCAACTAAAACTCCGGGTAAAATTACGAACCCAACTAAACCTCCGGGTAAAATTACGAACCCAACTAAAAGTCCGGGTAAAAAATACGAACCCAACTAAAAAGTCCGGGTAAAATTACGAACCCAACTAAAACTCCGGGTAAAATTACGAACCCAACTAAAACTCCGGGTAAAATTACGAACCCAACTAAAACTCCGGGTAAAATTACGAACCCAACTAAAACTCCGGGTAAAATTACGAACCCAAGTAAAACTACGGGTAAAATTACGAACCCAACTAAAACTCCGGGTAAAATTACGAACCCAACTAAAACTCCGGGTAAAATTACGAACCCAACTAAAACTCCGGGTAAAATTACGAACCCAACTAAAAGTCCGGGTAAAAAATACGAACCCAACTAAAAAGTCCGGGTAAAATTACGAACCCAAGTAAAACTCCGGGTAAAATTACGAACCCAACTAAAACTCCGGGTAAAATTACGAACCCAACTAAAAAGTCCGGGTAAAATTACGAACCCAAATAAAAAGTCCGGGTAAAATTACGAACCCAACTAAAACTCCGGGTAAAATTACGAACTCAACTAAAACTCCGGGTAAAATTACGAACCCAACTAAAACTCCGGGTAAAATTACGAACCCAACTAAAAGTCCGGGTAAAAAATACGAACCCAACTAAAAAGTCCGGGTAAAATTACCAACTCAACTAAAACTCCGGGTAAAATTACGAATCCAACTAAAACTCCGGGTAAAATTACGAACCCAACTAAAAGTCCGGGTAAAAAATACGAACCCAACTAAAAAGTCCGGGTAAAATTACGAACCCAACTAAAACTCCGGGTAAAATTACGAACCCAACTAAAACTCCGGGTAAAATTACGAACCCAACTAAAACTCCGGGTAAAATTACGAACCCAACTAAAAAGTCCGGGTAAAAAATACGAACCCAACTAAAACTCCGGCTAAAATTACGAACCCAACTAAAACTCCGGGTAAAAATACGAACCCAACTAAAACTCCGGGTAAAAATACGAACCCAACTAAAACTCCGGGTAAAAATACTAACCCAACTAAAAAGTCCGGGTAAAAAATACGAACCCAACTAAAACTCCGGGTAAAATTACGAACCCAACTAAAACTCCGGGTAAAAAATACGAACCCAACTAAAAAGTCCGGATAAAAAATACGAACCTAACTTAAGACTCCGGGTAAAATTGCGAACCATACTAAAACTCCGGGTAAAATTACGAACCCAACTAAAACTCCGGGTAAAAAATACGTACCCAACTATAACTCCGGGCAAAAATACTAACCCAACTAAAAAGTCCGGGTAAAAAATACGAACCCAACTAAAACTCCGGATAAAATTACGAACCCAACTAAAACTCCGGGTAAAAATACGAACCCAACTAAAACTCCGGGTAAAAATACTAACCCAACTAAAAAGTCCGGGTTAAAAATACGAACCCAACTAAAACTCCGGGTAAAATTACGAACCCAACTAAAACTCCGGGTAAAAATACGAACCCTACTAAAACTCCGGGTAAAATTACGAACCCAACTAAAACTCCGGGTAAAATTACGAACCCAACTAAAAGTCTGGGTAAAAAATACGAACCCAACTAAAAAGTCCGGGTAAAATTACGAACCCAAGTAAAACTCCGGGTAAAATTACGAACCCAACTAAAACTCCGGGTAAAATTACGAACCCAACTAAAACTCCGGGTAAAATTACGAACCCAACTAAAAGTCCGGGTAAAAAATACGAACCCAACTAAAAAGTCCGGGTAAAATTACGAACCCAACTAAAACTCCGGGTAAAAATACTAACCCAACTAAAAATTCCGGGTAAAAAATGCGAACCCAACTAAAACTCCGGGTAAAATTACGAAACCAACTAAAACTCCGGGTAAAATTACGAACCCAACTAAACCTCCGGGTAAAATTACGAACCCAACTAAAAGTCCGGGTAAAAAATACGAACCCAACTAAAAAGTCCGGGTAAAATTACGAACAGAACTAAAACTCCGGGTAAAATTACGAACCCAACTAAAACTCCGGGTAAAATTACGAACTCAAGTAAAACTCCGGGTAAAATTACGAACCCAAGTAAAACTCCGGGTAAAATTACGAACCCAACTAAAACTCCGGGTAAAATTACGAACCCAACTAAAACTCCGGGTAAAATTACGAACCCAACTAAAAGTCCGGGTAAAGATACGAACCCAACTAAAAAGTCCGGGTAACTCAAGACTCCGGGTAAAATTACGAACCCAACTAAAACTCCGGGTAAAATTACGAACCCAACTAAAACTCCGGGTAAAATTACGAACCCAACTAAAAGTCCGGGTAAAAAATACGAACCCAACTAAAAAGTCCGGGTAAAATTACGAACCCAACTAAAACTCCGGGTAAAATTATGAACCCAACTAAAAGTCCGGGTAAAAAATTCGAACCCAACTAAAAAGTCCGGGTAAAATTACGAACCCAACTAAAACTCCGGGTAAAATTACGAACCCAACTAAAAAGTCCGGGTAAAATTACGAACCCAACTAAAAAGTCCGGGTAAAATTACGAACCCAACTAAAAAGTCCTGGTAAAATTACGAACCCAACTAAAACTCCGGGTAAAATTACGAACCCAACTAAAAGTCCGGGTAAAAAATACGAACCCAACTAAAAAGTCCGGGTAAAATTACGAACCCAACTAAAACTCCGGGTAAAATTACGAACCCAACTAAAACTCCGGGTAAAATTACGAACCCAAGTAAAACTCCGGGTAAAATTACGAACCCAAGTAAAACTCCGGGTAAAATTACGAACCCAACTAAAACTCCGGGTAAAATTACGAACCCAAGTAAAACTCCGGGTAAAATTACGAACCCAACTAAAACTCCGGGTAAAATTACGAACCCAACTAAAAAGTCCGGGTAAAATTACGAACCCAAATAAAAAGTCCGGGTAAAATTACGAACCCAACTAAAACTCCGGGTAAAATTACCAACTCAACTAAAACTCCGGGTAAAATTACGAACCCAACTAAAACTCCGGGTAAAATTACGAACCCAACTAAAAGTCCGTGTAAAAAATACGAACCCAACTAAAAAGTCCGGGTAAAATTACGAACCCAACTAAAACTCCGGGTAAAATTACGAACCCAACTAAAACTCCGGGTAAAATTACGAACCCAACTAAAACTCCGGGTAAAATTACGAACCCAACTAAAAAGCCGGGTAAAAATACGAACCCAACTAAAACTCCGGCTAAAATTACGAACCCAACTAAAACTCCGGGTAAAAATACGAACCCAACTAAAACTCCGGGTAAAAATACGAACCCAACTAAAACTCCGGGTAAAAATACTAACCCAACTAAAAAGTCCGGGTAAAAAATACGAAACCAACTAAAACTCCGGGTAAAATTACGAACCCAACTAAAACTCCGGGTAAAAAATACGAACCCAACTAAAAAGTCCGGATAAAAAATACGAACCTAACTTAAGACTCCGGGTAAAATTACGAACCCAACTAAAACTCCGGGTAAAATTACGAACCCAACTAAAAGTCCGGGTAAAGATACGAACCCAACTAAAAAGTCCGGGTAACTCAAGACTCCGGGTAAAATTACGAACCCAACTAAAACTCCGGGTAAAATTACGAACCCAACTAAAACTCCGGGTAAAATTACGAACCCAACTAAAAGTCCGGGTAAAAAATACGAACCCAACTAAAAAGTCCGGGTAAAATTACGAACCCAACTAAAACTCCGGGTAAAATTATGAACCCAACTAAAAGTCCGGGTAAAAAATTCGAACCCAACTAAAAAGTCCGGGTAAAATTACGAACCCAACTAAAACTCCGGGTAAAATTACGAACCCAACTAAAAAGTCAGGGTAAAATTACGAACCCAACTAAAAAGTCCGGGTAAAATTACGAACCCAACTAAAAAGTCCTGGTAAAATTACGAACCCAACTAAAACTCCGGGTAAAATTACGAACCCAACTAAAAGTCCGGGTAAAAAATACGAACCCAACTAAAAAGTCCGGGTAAAATTACGAACCCAACTAAAACTCCGGGTAAAATTACGAACCCAACTAAAACTCCGGGTAAAATTACGAACCCAAGTAAAACTCCGGGTAAAATTACGAACCCAAGTAAAACTCCGGGTAAAATTACGAACCCAACTAAAACTCCGGGTAAAATTACGAACCCAAGTAAAACTCCGGGTAAAATTACGAACCCAACTAAAACTCCGGGTAAAATTACGAACCCAACTAAAAAGTCCGGGTAAAATTACGAACCCAAATAAAAAGTCCGGGTAAAATTACGAACCCAACTAAAACTCCGGGTAAAATTACCAACTCAACTAAAACTCCGGGTAAAATTACGAATCCAACTAAAACTCCGGGTAAAATTACGAACCCAACTAAAAGTCCGTGTAAAAAATACGAACCCAACTAAAAAGTCCGGGTAAAATTACGAACCCAACTAAAACTCCGGGTAAAAAATACGAACCCAACTAAAACTCCGGGTAAAATTACGAACCCAACTAAAACTCCGGGTAAAATTACGAACCCAACTAAAACTCCGGGTAAAAAATACGAACCCAACTAAAACTCCGGGCAAAAATACTAACCCAACTAAAAAGTCCGGGTAAAAAATACGAACCCAACTAAAACTCCGGACAAAATTACGAACCCAACTAAAACTCCGGGTAAAAATACGAACCCAACTAAAACTCCGGGTAAAAATACTAACCCAACTAAAAAGTCCGGGTTAAAAATACGAACCCAACTAAAACTCCGGGTAAAATTACGAACCCAACTAAAACTCCGGGTAAAAATACGAACCCTACTAAAACTCCGGGTAAAATTACGAACCCAACTAAAACTCCGGGTAAAATTACGAACCCAACTAAAAGTCCGGGTAAAAAATACGAACCCAACTAAAAAGTCCGGGTAAAATTACAAACCCAAGTAAAACTCCGGGTAAAATTACGAACCCAACTAAAACTCCGGGTAAAATTACGAACCCAACTAAAACTCCGGGTAAAATTACGAACCCAACTAAAAGTCCGGGTAAAAAATACGAACCCAACTAAAAAGTCCGGGTAAAATTACGAACCCAACTAAAACTCCGGGTAAAAATACTAACCCAACTAAAAATTCCGGGTAAAAAATGCGAACCCAACTAAAACTCCGGGTAAAATTACGAACCCAACTAAAACTCCGGGTAAAATTACGAACCCAACTAAACCTCCGGGTAAAATTACGAACCCAACTAAAAGTCCGGGTAAAAAATACGAACCCAACTAAAAAGTCCGGGTAAAATTACGAACCCAACTAAAACTCCGGGTAAAATTACGAACCCAACTAAAACTCCGGGTAAAATTACGAACCCAACTAAAACTCCGGGTAAAATTACGAACCCAACTAAAACTCCGGGTAAAATTACGAACCCAAGTAAAACTATGGGTAAAATTACGAACCCAACTAAAACTCCGGGTAAAATTACGAACCCAACTAAAACTCCGGGTAAAATTACGAACCCAACTAAAACTCCGGGTAAAATTACGAACCCAACTAAAAGTTCGGGTAAAAAATACGAACCCAACTAAAAAGTCCGGGTAAAATTACGAACCCAAGTAAAACTCCGGGTAAAATTACGAACCCAACTAAAACTCCGGGTAAAATTACGAACCCAACTAAAAAGTCCGGGTAAAATTACGAACCCAAATAAAAAGTCCGGGTAAAATTACGAACCCAACTAAAACTCCGGGTAAAATTACGAACTCAACTAAAACTCCGGGTAAAATTACGAACCCAACTAAAACTCCGGGTAAAATTACGAACCCAACTAAAAGTCCGGGTAAAAAATACGAACCCAACTAAAAAGTCCGGGTAAAATTACCAACTCAACTAAAACTCCGGGTAAAATTACGAATCCAACTAAAACTCCGGGTAAAATTACGAACCCAACTAAAAGTCCGGGTAAAAAATACGAACCCAACTAAAAAGTCCGGGTAAAATTACGAACCCAACTAAAACTCCGGGTAAAATTACGAACCCAACTAAAACTCCGGGTAAAATTACGAACCCAACTAAAACTCCGGGTAAAATTACGAACCCAACTAAAAAGTCCGGGTAAAAAATACGAACCCAACTAAAACTCCGGCTAAAATTACGAACCCAACTAAAACTCCGGGTAAAAATACGAACCCAACTAAAACTCCGGGTAAAAATACGAACCCAACTAAAACTCCGGGTAAAAATACTAACCCAACTAAAAAGTCCGGGTAAAAAATACGAACCCAACTAAAACTCCGGGTAAAATTACGAACCCAACTAAAACTCCGGGTAAAAAATACGAACCCAACTAAAAAGTCCGGATAAAAAATACGAACCTAACTTAAGACTCCGGGTAAAATTACGAACCATACTAAAACTCCGGGTAAAATTACGAACCCAACTAAAACTCCGGGTAAAAAATACGTACCCAACTATAACTCCGGGCAAAAATACTAACCCAACTAAAAAGTCCGGGTAAAAAATACGAACCCAACTAAAACTCCGGATAAAATTACGAACCCAACTAAAACTCCGGGTAAAAATACGAACCCAACTAAAACTCCGGGTAAAAATACTAACCCAACTAAAAAGTCCGGGTTAAAAATACGAACCCAACTAAAACTCCGGGTAAAATTACGAACCCAACTAAAACTCCGGGTAAAAATACGAACCCTACTAAAACTCCGGGTAAAATTACGAACCCAACTAAAACTCCGGGTAAAATTACGAACCCAACTAAAAGTCTGGGTAAAAAATACGAACCCAACTAAAAAGTCCGGGTAAAATTACGAACCCAAGTAAAACTCCGGGTAAAATTACGAACCCAACTAAAACTCCGGGTAAAATTACGAACCCAACTAAAACTCCGGGTAAAATTACGAACCCAACTAAAAGTCCGGGTAAAAAATACGAACCCAACTAAAAAGTCCGGGTAAAATTACAAACCCAACTAAAACTCCGGGTAAAAATACTAACCCAACTAAAAATTCCGGGTAAAAAATGCGAACCCAACTAAAACTCCGGGTAAAATTACGAAACCAACTAAAACTCCGGGTAAAATTACGAACCCAACTAAACCTCCGGGTAAAATTACGAACCCAACTAAAAGTCCGGGTAAAAAATACGAACCCAACTAAAAAGTCCGGGTAAAATTACGAACAGAACTAAAACTCCGGGTAAAATTACGAACCCAACTAAAACTCCGGGTAAAATTACGAACTCAAGTAAAACTCCGGGTAAAATTACGAACCCAAGTAAAACTCCGGGTAAAATTACGAACCCAACTAAAACTCCGGGTAAAATTACGAACCCAACTAAAACTCCGGGTAAAATTACGAACCCAACTAAAAGTCCGGGTAAAGATACGAACCCAACTAAAAAGTCCGGGTAACTCAAGACTCCGGGTAAAATTACGAACCCAACTAAAACTCCGGGTAAAATTACGAACCCAACTAAAACTCCGGGTAAAATTACGAACCCAACTAAAAGTCCGGGTAAAAAATACGAACCCAACTAAAAAGTCCGGGTAAAATTACGAACCCAACTAAAACTCCGGGTAAAATTATGAACCCAACTAAAAGTCCGGGTAAAAAATTCGAACCCAACTAAAAAGTCCGGGTAAAATTACGAACCCAACTAAAACTCCGGGTAAAATTACGAACCCAACTAAAAAGTCCGGGTAAAATTACGAACCCAACTAAAAAGTCCGGGTAAAATTACGAACCCAACTAAAAAGTCCTGGTAAAATTACGAACCCAACTAAAACTCCGGGTAAAATTACGAACCCAACTAAAAGTCCGGGTAAAAAATACGAACCCAACTAAAAAGTCCGGGTAAAATTACGAACCCAACTAAAACTCCGGGTAAAATTACGAACCCAACTAAAACTCCGGGTAAAATTACGAACCCAAGTAAAACTCCGGGTAAAATTACGAACCCAAGTAAAACTCCGGGTAAAATTACGAACCCAACTAAAACTCCGGGTAAAATTACGAACCCAAGTAAAACTCCGGGTAAAATTACGAACCCAACTAAAACTCCGGGTAAAATTACGAACCCAACTAAAAAGTCCGGGTAAAATTACGAACCCAAATAAAAAGTCCGGGTAAAATTATGAACCCAACTAAAACTCCTGGTAAAATTACCAACTCAACTAAAACTCCGGGTAAAATTACGAACCCAACTAAAACTCCGGGTAAAATTACGAACCCAACTAAAAGTCCGTGTAAAAAATACGAACCCATCTAAAAAGTCCGGGTAAAATTACGAACCCAACTAAAACTCCGGGTAAAATTACGAACCCAACTAAAACTCCGGGTAAAATTACGAACCCAACTAAAACTCCGGGTAAAATTACGAACCCAACTAAAAAGCCGGGTAAAAATACGAACCCAACTAAAACTCCGGCTAAAATTACGAACCCAACTAAAACTCCGGGTAAAAATACGAACCCAACTAAAACTCCGGGTAAAAATACGAACCCAACTAAAACTCCGGGTAAAATTACGAACCCAACTAAAACTCCGGGTAAAAAATACGAACCCAACTAAAAAGTCCGGATAAAAAATACGAACCTAACTTAAGACTCCGGGTAAAATTACGAACCCAACTAAAACTCCGGGTAAAATTACGAACCCAACTAAAACTCCGGGTAAAAAATACGAACCCAACTAAAACTCCGGGCAAAAATACTAACCCAACTAAAAAGTCCGGGTAAAAAATACCAACCCAACTAAAACTCCGGATAAAATTACGAACCCAACTAAAACTCCGGGTAAAAATACGAACCCAACTAAAACTCCGGGTAAAAATATTAACCCAACTAAAAAGTCCGGGTTAAAAATACGAACCCAACTAAAACTCCGGGTAAAATTACGAACCCAACTAAAACTCCGGGTAAAAATACGAACCCTACTAAAACTCCGGGTAAAAATACTAACCCAACTAAAAATTCCGGGTAAAAAATGCGAACCCAACTAAAACTCCGGGTAAAAAATAGGAACCCAACTAAAACTCCGGGTAAAAAATACTAACCCAACTAAATAGTCCGGGTAAAAGATACGAACCCAACTAAAACTCCGGGTAAAATTACGAACCCAACTAAAACTCCGGGTAAAAATACGAACCCAACTAAAACTCCGGGTAAAAATACTTACCCAACTAAAAAGTCCGGGTAAAAATACGAACCCAACTAAAACTCCGGGTAAAAAATACGAACCCAACTAAAACTCCGGGTAAAAAGTACGAACCCAACTAAAACTCCGGGTAAAAAATGCTAACCGAACTAAAATGTCCGGGTAAAAAATACGAACCCAACTAAAACTCCGGGTAAAATTACGAACCCAACTAAAACTCCGGGTAAAAATACGAACCCAACTAAAACTCCGGGTAAAAATACTAACCCCAACTAAAAAGTCCGGGTAAAAAATACGAACCCAACTAAAACTCCGGGTAAAATTACGAACCCAACTAAAACTCCGGGTAAAATTACGAACCCAACTAAAACTCCGGGTAAAATTACGAACCCAACTAAAAGTCCGGGTAAAAAATACGAACCCAACTAAAAAGTCCGGGTAAAATTACGAACCCAAGTAAAACTCCGGGTAAAATTACGAACCCAACTAAAACTCCGGGTAAAATTACGAACCCAACTAAAAAGTCCGGGTAAAATTACGAACCCAAATAAAAAGTCCGGGTAAAATTACGAACCCAACTAAAACTCCGGGTAAAATTACGAACTCAACTAAAACTCCGGGTAAAATTACGAACCCAACTAAAACTCCGGGTAAAATTACGAACCCAACTAAAAGTCCGGGTAAAAAATACGAACCCAACTAAAAAGTCCGGGTAAAATTACGAACCCAACTAAAACTCCGGGTAAAATTACGAACCCAACTAAAACTCCGGGTAAAATTACGAACCCAACTAAAACTCCGGGTAAAATTACGAACCCAACTAAAACTCCGGGTAAAATTACGAACCCAACTAAAAAGTCCGGGTAAAATTACGAACCCAACTAAAACTCCGGGTAAAAAATACGAACCAAACAAAAAAGTCCGGGTAACATTTAGAACCCAACTAAAACTCCGGGTAAAAAAATACGAACCCAACTAAAACTCCGGGCAAAATACTAACCCAACTAAAAAGTCCGGGTAAAAGATACGAACCCAACTAAAACTCCGGGTAAAATTACGAACCCAACTAAAACTCCGGGTAAAAATACGAACCCAACTAAAACTCCGGGTAAAAATACTTACCCAACTAAAAAGTCCGGGTAAAAATACGAACCCAACTAAAACTCCGGGTAAAAAATACGAACCCAACTAAAACTCCGGGTAAAAAGTACGAACCCAACTAAAACTCCGGGTAAAAAATGCTAACCCAACTAAAATGTCCGGGAAAAAAATACGAACCCAACTAAAACTCGGGGTAAAATTACGAACCCAACTAAAACTCCGGGTAAAAATACGAACCCAACTAAAACTCCGGGTAAAAATACTAACCCCAACTAAAAAGTCCGGGTAAAAAATACGAACCCAACTAAAACTCCGGGTAAAATTACGAACCCAACTAAAACTCCGGGTAAAATTACGAACCCAACTAAAACTCCGGGTAAAATTACGAACCCAACTAAAAGTCCGGACTTTTAGTTGGGTTCGTAATTTTTACCCGGACTTTTTAGTTGGGGTTAGTATTTTTACCCGGAGTTTTAGTTGGGTTCGTATTTTTACCCGGAGTTTTAGTTGGGTTCGTAATTTTACCCGGAGTTTTTGGTTGGGTTCGTATTTTTTTCCCGGACATTTTAGTTGGGTTAGCATTTTTTACCCGGAGTTTTAGTTGGGTTCGTACTTTTTACCCGGAGTTTTAGTTGGGTTCGTATTTTTTACCCGGAGTTTTAGTTGGGTTCGTATTTTTACCCGGACTTTTTAGTTGGGTAAGTATTTTTACCCGGAGTTTTAGTTGGGTTCGTATTTTTACCCGGAGTTTTAGTTGGGTTCGTAATTTTACCCGGAGTTTTAGTTGGGTTTGTATCTTTTACCCGGACTTTTTAGTTGGGTTAGTATTTTGCCCGGAGTTTTAGTTAGGTTCGTATTTTTTTACCCGGAGTTTTAGTTGGGTTCTAAATGTTACCCGGACTTTTTTGTTTGGTTCGTATTTTTTACCCGGAGTTTTAGTTGGGTTCGTAATTTTACCCGGACTTTTTAGTTGGGTTCGTAATTTTACCCGGAGTTTTAGTTGGGTTCGTAATTTTACCCGGAGTTTTAGTTGGGTTCGTAATTTTACCCGGAGTTTTAGTTGGGTTCGTAATTTTACCCGGAGTTTTAGTTGGGTTCGTAATTTTACCCGGACTTTTTAGTTGGGTTCGTATTTTTTACCCGAACTTTTAGTTGGGTTCGTAATTTTACCCGGAGTTTTATTTGGGTTCGTAATTTTACCCGGAATTTTAGTTGAGTTCGTAATTTTACCCGGAGTTTTAGTTGGGTTCGTAATTTTACCCGGACTTTTTATTTGGGTTCGTAATTTTACCCGGACTTTTTAGTTGGGTTCGTAATTTTACCCGGAGTTTTAGTTGGGTTCGTAATTTTACCCGGAGTTTTACTTGGGTTCGTAATTTTACCCGGACTTTTTAGTTGGGTTCGTATTTTTTACCCGGACTTTTAGTTGGGTTCGTAATTTTACCCGGAGTTTTAGTTGGGTTCGTAATTTTACCCGGAGTTTTAGTTGGGTTCGTAATTTTACCCGGAGTTTTAGTTGGGTTCGTATTTTTTACCCGGAGTTTTTAGTTGGGGTTAGTATTTGTACCCGGAGTTTTAGTTGGGTTCGTATTTTTACCCGGAGTTTTAGTTGGGTTCGTAATTTTACCCGGAGTCTTAGTTGGGTTCGTATTTTTTACCCGGACATTTTAGTTGGGTTAGCATTTTTTACCCGGAGTTTTAGTTGGGTTCGTACTTTTTACCCGGAGTTTTAGTTGGGTTCGTATTTTTTACCCAGAGTTTTAGTTGGGTTCGTATTTTTACCCGGACTTTTTAGTTGGGTAAGTATTTTTACCCGGAGTTTTAGTTGGGTTCGTATTTTTACCCGGAGTTTTAGTTGGGTTCGTAATTTTACCCGGAGTTTTAGTTGGGTTCGTATCTTTTACCCGGACTATTTAGTTCGGTTAGTATTTTTTACCCGGAGTTTTAGTTGGGTTCGTATTTTTTACCCGGAGTTTTAGTTGGGTTCGCATTTTTTACCCGGAATTTTTAGTTGGGTTAGTATTTTTACCCGGAGTTTTAGTAGGGTTCGTATTTTTACCCGGAGTTTTAGTTGGGTTCGTAATTTTACCCGGAGTTTTAGTTGGGTTCGTATTTTTAACCCGGACTTTTTAGTTGGGTTAGTATTTTTACCCGGAGTCTTAAGTTAGGTTCGTATTTTTTATCCGGACTTTTTAGTTGGGTTCGTAATTTTACCCGGAGTTTTAGTTGGGTTCGTAATTTTACCCGGACTTTTTAGTTGGGTTCGTAATTTTACCGGGAGTTTTAGTTGGGTTCGTAATTTTACCCGGACTTTTTAGTTGGGTTCGAATTTTTTACCCGGACTTTTAGTTGGGTTCATAATTTTACCCGGAGCTTTAGTTGGGTTCGTAATTTTACCTGGACTTTTTAGTTGGGTTCGTATTTTTTACCCGGACTTTTAGTTGGGTTCGTAATTTTACCCGGAGTTTTAGTTGGGTTCGTAATTTTACCCGGAGTTTTAGTTGGGTTCGTAATTTTACCCGGAGTCTTGAGTTACCCGGACTTTTTAGTTGGGTTCGTATTTTTACCCGGACTTTTAGTTGGGTTCGTAATTTTACCCGGAGTTTTAGTTGGGTTCGTAATTTTACCCGGAGTTTTACTTGGGTTCGTAATTTTACCCGGAGTTTTACTTGGGTTCGTAATTTTACCCGGAGTTTTAGTTGGGTTCGTAATTTTACCCGGAGTTTTATTTGGGTTCGTAATTTTACACGGACTTTTTAGTTGGGTTCGTATTTTTTACCCGGACTTTTTAGTTGGGTTTGTAATCTTACCCGGAGTCTTAAGTTAGGTTCGTATTTTTTATCCGGACTTTTTAGTTGGGTTCGTATTTTTTACCCGGAGTTTTAGTTGGCTTCGTAATTTTACCCGGAGTTTTAGTTGGGTTCGTAATTTTACCCGGACTTTTTAGTTGGGTTCGTATTTTTTACCCGGACTTTTAGTTGGGTTCGTAATTTTACCCGGAGTTTTAGTTGGGTTCGTAATTTTACCCGGAGTTTTAGTTGGGTTCGTAATTTTACCCGGACTTTTTAGTTGGGTTCGTAATTTTGCGAGGACTTTTTAGTTGGGTTCGTAATTTTACCCGGACTTTTAGTTGGGTTCGTAATTTTACCCTGAGTTTTAGTTGGGTTCGTAATTTTACCCGGATTTTAGTTGCGTTCGTAATTTTACCCGGAGTTGTACTTGGGTTCGTAATTTTACCCGGAGTTTTACTTGGGTTCGTAATTTTACCCGGAGTTTTAGTTGGGTTCGTAATTTTACCCGGAGTTTTAGTTGGATTCGTAATTTTACCCGGACTTTTTAGTTTTGTTCGTATTTTTTACCCGGACTTTTAGTTGGGTTCGTAATTTTACCCGGAGTTTTAGTTGGGTTCGTAATTTTACCCGGAGTTTTAGTTGAGTTCGTAATTTTACCCGGAGTTTTAGTTGGGTTCGTAATTTTACCCGGACTTTTTCGTTGGGTTCGTAATTTTACCCGGACTTTTTAGTTGGGTTCGTAATTTTACCCGGAGTCTTAAGTTAGGTTCGTATTTTTTATCCGGACTTTTTAGTTGGGTTCGTATTTTTTACCCGGAGTTTTAGTTGGGTTCGTAATTTTACCCGGACTTTTTAGTTGGGTTCGTATTTTTTACCCGGACTTTTAGTTGGGTTCGTAATTTTACCAGGAGTTTTAGTTGGGTTCGTATTTTTTACCCGGAGTTTTAGTTGGATTCGTATTTTTTACAAGGAGTTTTAGTTGGGTTCGTATTTTTACCCGGAGTTTTAGTTGTGTTGGTAATCTTACCCGGAGTTTTAGTTGGGTTCATATTTTTTACCGGACTTTTTAGTTGGGTTCGTATTTTTTACCCGGAGTTTTAGTTGGGTTCGTATTTTTTGCCCGGAGTTTTAGTTGGGTTCGTATTTTTACCCGGAGTTTTAGTTGGGTTCGTATTTTTACCCGGAGTTTTAGTTGGGTTCGTAATTTTATCCGGAGTTTTAGTTGGGTCGTATTTTTACCCGGACTTTTTAGTTGGGTTAGTATTTTGCCCGGAGTTTTAGTTGGGTTCGTATTTTTTTACCCGGAGTTTTAGTTGGGTTCTAAATGTTACCCGGACTTTTTTGTTTGGTTCGTATTTTTTACCCGGAGTTTTAGTTGGGTTCGTAATTTTACCCGGACTTTTTAGTTGGGTTCGTAATTTTACCCGGAGTTTTAGTTGGGTTCGTAATTTTACCCGGAGTTTTAGTTGAGTTCGTAATTTTACCCGGAGTTTTAGTTGGGTTCGTAATTTTACCCGGACTTTTTATTTGGGTTCGTAATTTTACCCGGACTTTTTAGTTGGGTTCGTAATTTTACTCGGAGTTTTAGTTGGGTTCGTAATTTTACCCGGAGTTTTACTTGGGTTCGTAATTTTACCCGGACTTTTTAGTTGGGTTCGTATTTTTTACCCGGACTTTTAGTTGGGTTCGTAATTTTACCCGGAGTTTTAGTTGGGTTCGTAATTTTACCCGGACTTTTTAGTTGGGTTCGTATTTTTTACCCGGACTTTTAGTTGGTTTCGTAATTTTACCCGGAGTTTTAGTTGGGTTCGTAATTTTACCCGGAGTTTTAGTTGAGTTCGTAATTTTACCCGGAGTTTTAGTTGGGTTCGTAATTTTACCCGGACTTTTTAGTTGGGTTCGTAATTTTACCCGGACTTTTTAGTTGGGTTTGTAATCTTACCCGGAGTCTTAAGTTAGGTTCGTATTTTTTATCCGGACTTTTTAGTTGGGTTCGTATTTTTTACCCGGAGTTTTAGTTGGCGTCGTAATTTTACCCGGAGTTTTAGTTGGGTTCGTAATTTTAACTAAAACTCCGGGTAAAATTACGAACCCAAGTAAAACTCCGGGTAAAATTACGAACCCAAGTAAAACTCCGGGTAAAATTACGAACCCAACTAAAACTCCGGGTAAAATTACGAACCCAACTAAAAGTCCGGGTAAAAATACGAACCCAACTAAAAAGTCCGTGTAACTCAAGACTCCGGGTAAAATTACGAACCCAACTAAAACTCCGGGTAAAATTACGAACCCAACTAAAACTCCGGGTAAAATTACGAACCCAACTAAAAGTCCGGGTAAAAAATACGAACCCAACTAAAAAGTCCAGGTAAAATTACGAACCCAACTAAAAGGTCCGGGTAAAATTACGAACCCAACTAAAACTCCGGGTAAAATTACGAACCCAACTAAAAAGTCCGGGTAAAATTACGAACCCAAATAAAAAGTCCGTGTAAAATTACGAACCCAACTAAAACTCCGGGTAAAATTACCAACTCAACTAAAACTCCGGGTAAAATTACGAACCCAACTAAAACTCCGGGGAAAACTACGAACCCAACTAAAAGTCCGGGTAAAAAATACGAACCCAACTAAAAAGTCCGGGTAAAATTACGAACCCAACTAAAACTCCGGGTAAAATTACGAACCCAACTAAAAAGTCCGGGTAAAATTACGAACCCAACTAAAAAGTCCGGGTAAAATTACGAACCCAACTAAAAAGTCCTGGTAAAATTACGAACCCAACTGAAACTCCGGGTAAAATTACGAACCCAACTAAAAGTCCGGGTAAAAAATACGAACCCAACTAAAAAGTCCGGGTAAAATTACGAACCCAACTAAAACTCCGGGTAAAATTACGAACCCAACTAAAACTCCGGGTAAAATTACGAACCCAAGTAAAACTCCGGGTAAAATTACGAACCCAAGTAAAACTCCGGGTAAAATTACGAACCCAACTAAAACTCCGGGTAAAATTACGAACCCAACTAAAACTCCGGGTAAAATTACGAACCCAACTAAAAGTCCTGGTAAAAAATACGAACCCAACTAAAAAGTTCGGGTAAAATTACGAACCCAAGTAAAACTCCGGGTAAAATTACGAACCCAACTAAAACTCCGGGTAAAATTACGAACCCAACTAAAAAGTCCGGGTAAAATTACGAACCCAAATAAAAAGTCCGGGTAAAATTACGAACCCAACTAAAACTCCGGGTAAAATTACCAACTCAACTAAAACTCCGGGTAAAATTACGAACCCAACTAAAACTCCGGGTAAAATTACGAACCCAACTAAAAGTCCGGGTAAAAAATTCGAACCCAACTAAAAAGTCCGGGTAAAATTACGAACCCAACTAAAACTCCGGGTAAAATTACGAACCCAACTAAAACTCCGGGTAAAATTATGAACCCAACTAAAACTCCGGGTAAAATTACGAACCCAACTAAAAAGTCCGGGTAAAAAATACGAACCCAACTAAAACTCCGGCTAAAATTACGAACCCAACTAAAACTCCGGGTAAAAATACGAACCCAACTAAAATTCCGGGTAAAAATACGAACCCAACTAAAACTCCGGGTAAAAATACTAACCCAACTAAAAAGTCCGGGTAAAAAATACGAACCCAACTAAAACTCCGGGTAAAATTACGAACCCAACTAAAACTCCGGGTAAAAAATACGAACCCAACTAAAAAGTCCGGATAAAAAATACGAACTTAACTTAAGACTCCGGGTAAAATTACGAACCCAACTAAAACTCCGGGTAAAATTACGAACCCAACTAAAACTCCGGGTAAAAAATACGAACCCAACTAAAACTCCGGGCAAAAATACTAACCCAACTAAGAAGTCCGGGTAAAAAATACGAACCCAACTAAAACTCCGGATAAAATTACGAACCCAACTAAAACTCCGGGTAAAAATACGAACCCAACTAAAACTCCGGGTAAAAATACTAACCCAACTAAAAAGTCCGGTTTAAAAATTCGAACCCAACTAAAACTCCGGGTAAAATTACGAACCCAACTAAAACTCCGGGTAAAAATACGAACCCTACTAAAACTCCGGGTAAAAATACTAACCCAACTAAAAATTCCGGGTAAAAAATGCGAACCCAACTAAAACTCCGGGTAAAAAATACGAACCCAACTAAAACTCCGGGTAAGAAATACTAACCCAACTAAATAGTCCGGGTAAAAGATACGAACCCAACTAAAACTCCGGGTAAAATTACGAACCCAACTAAAACTCCGGGTAAAAATACGAACCCAACTAAAACTCCGGTAAAAATACTTACCCAACTAATAAGTCCGGGTAAAAATACGAACCCAACTAAAACTCCGGGTAAAAAATACGAACCCAACTAAAACTCCGGGTAAAAAGTACGAACCCAACTAAAACTCCGGGTAAAAAATGCTAACCCAACTAAAATGTCCTGGTAAAAAATACGAACCCAACTAAAACTCCGGGTAAAATTACGAACCCAACTAAGACTCCGGGTAAAGATACGAACCCAACTAAAACTCCGGGTAAAAATACTAACCCCAACTAAAAAGTCCGGGTAAAAAATACGAACCCAACTAAAACTCCGGGTAAAATTACGAACCCAACTAAAACTCCGGGTAAAATTACGAACCCAACTAAAACTCCGGGTAAAATTACGAACCCAACTAAAAGTCCGGGTAAAAAATACGAACCCAACTAAAAAGTCCGGGTAAAATTACGAACCCAAGTAAAACTCCGGGTAAAATTACGAACCCAACTAAAAAGTCCGGGTAAAATTACGAACCCAAATAAAAAGTCCGGGTAAAATTACGAACCCAACTAAAACTCCGGGTAAAATTACGAACTCAACTAAAACTCCGGGTAAAATTACGAACCCAACTAAAACTCCGGGTAAAATTACGAACCCAACTAAAAGTCCGGGTAAAAAATACGAACCCAACTAAAAAGTCCGGGTAAAATTACGAACCCAACTAAAACTCCGGGTAAAATTACGAACCCAACTAAAACTCCGGGTAAAATTACGAACCCAACTAAAAAGTCCGGGTAAAATTACGAACCCAACTAAAACTCCGGGTAAAAAATACGAACCAAACAAAAAAGTCCGGGTAACATTTAGAACCCAACTAAAACTCCGGGTAAAAAAATACGAACCCAACTAAAACTCCGGGCAAAATACTAACCCAACTAAAAAGTCCGGGTAAAAAATACGAACCCAACTAAAACTCCGGATAAAATTACGAACCCAACTAAAACTCCGGGTAAAAATACGAACCCAACTAAAACTCCGGGTAAAAATACGAACCCAACTAAAACTCCGGGTAAAAAATACGAACCCAACTAAAACTCCGGGTAAAATTACCAACACAACTAAAACTCCGGGTAAAAATACGAACCCAACTAAAACTCCTTGTAAAAAATACGAATCCAACTTAAACTCCGGGTAAAAAATACGAACCCAACTAAAACTCCGGGTAAAATTACGAACCCAACTAAAACTCCGGGTAAAAATACGAACCCTACTAAAACTCCGGGTAAAAATACTAACCCAACTAAAAATTCCGGGTAAAAAATGCGAACCCAACTAAAACTCCGGGTAAAAAATACGAACCCAACTAAAACTCCGGGTAAAAAATACGAACACAACTAAAACTCCGGGTAAAAATACGAACCCAACTAAAACTCCGGGTAAAAAATACGAACCCAACTAAAACTCCGGGTAAAATTACCAACACAACTAAAACTCCGGGTAAAAATACGAACCCAACTAAAACTCCTTGTAAAAAATACGAATCCAACTAAAACTCCGGGTAAAAAATACGAACCCAACTAAAACTCCGGGTAAAATTACGAACCCAACTAAAACTCCGGGTAAAAATACGAACCCTACTAAAACTCCGGGTAAAAATACTAACCCAACTAAAAATTCCGGGTAAAAAATGCGAACCCAACTAAAACTCCGGGTAAAAAATACGAACCCAACTAAAACTCCGGGTAAAATTATGAACCCAACTAAAACTCCGGGTAAAATTACGAACCCAACTAAAAAGTCCGGGTAAAAAATACGAACCCAACTAAAATTCCGGGTAAAAATACGAACCCAACTAAAACTCCGGGTAAAAATACTAACCCAACTAAAAAGTCCGGGTAAAAAATACGAACCAAACTAAAACTCCGGGTAAAATTACGAACCCAACTAAAACTCCGGGTAAAAAATACGAACCCAACTAAAAAGTCCGGATAAAAAATACGAACTTAACTTAAGACTCCGGGTAAAATTACGAACCCAACTAAAACTCCGGGTAAAATTACGAACCCAACTAAAACTCCGGGTAAAAAATACGAACCCAACTAAAACTCCGGGCAAAAATACTAACCCAACTAAGAAGTCCGGGTAAAAAATACGAACCCAACTAAAACTCCGGATAAAATTACGAACCCAACTAAAACTCCGGGTAAAAATACGAACCCAACTAAAACTCCGGGTAAAAATACTAACCCAACTAAAAATTCCGGGTAAAAAATGCGAACCCAACTAAAACTCCGGGTAAAAAATACGAACCCAACTAAAACTCCGGGTAAGAAATACTAACCCAACTAAATAGTCCGGGTAAAAGATACGAACCCAACTAAAACTCCGGGTAAAATTACGAACCCAACTAAAACTCCGGGTAAAAATACGAACCCAACTAAAACTCCGGGTAAAAATACTTACCCAACTAATAAGTCCGGGTAAAAATACGAACCCAACTAAAACTCCGGGTAAAAAATACGAACCCAACTAAAACTCCGGGTAAAAAGTACGAACCCAACTAAAACTCCGGGTAAAAAATGCTAACCCAACTAAAATGTCCGGGTAAAAAATACGAACCCAACTAAAACTCCGGGTAAAATTACGAACCCAACTAAGACTCCGGGTAAAAATACGAACCCAACTAAAACTCCGGGTAAAAATACTAACCCCAACTAAAAAGTCCGGGTAAAAAATACGAACCCAACTAAAACTCCGGGTAAAATTACGAACCCAACTAAAACTCCGGGTAAAATTACGAACCCAACTAAAACTCCGGGTAAAATTACGAACCCAACTAAAAGTCCGGGTAAAAAAATACGAACCCAACTAAAAAGTCCGGGTAAAATTACGAACCCAAGTAAAACTCCGGGTAAAATTACGAACCCAACTAAAAAGTCCGGGTAAAATTACGAACCCAAATAAAAAGTCCGGGTAAAATTACGAACCCAACTAAAACTCCGGGTAAAATTACGAACTCAACTAAAACTCCGGGTAAAATTACGAACCCAACTAAAACTCCGGGTAAAATTACGAACCCAACTAAAAGTCCGGATAAAAAATACGAACCCAACTAAAAAGTCCGGGTAAAATTACGAACCCAACTAAAACTCCGGGTAAAATTACGAACCCAACTAAAACTCCGGGTAAAATTACGAACCCAACTAAAAAGTCCGGGTAAAATTACGAACCCAACTAAAACTCCGGGTAAAAAATACGAACCAAACAAAAAAGTCCGGGTAACATTTAGAACCCAACTAAAACTCCGGGTAAAAAAATACGAACCCAACTAAAACTCCGGGCAAAATACTAACCCAACTAAAAAGTCCGGGTAAAAAATACGAACCCAACTAAAACTCCGGATAAAATTACGAACCCAACTAAAACTCCGGGTAAAAATACGAACCCAACTAAAACTCCGGGTAAAAATACGAACCCAACTAAAACTCCGGGTAAAAAATACGAACCCAACTAAAACTCCGGGTAAAATTACCAACACAACTAAAACTCCGGGTAAAAATACGAACCCAACTAAAACTCCTTGTAAAAAATACGAATCCAACTTAAACTCCGGGTAAAAAATACGAACCCAACTAAAACTCCGGGTAAAATTACGAACCCAACTAAAACTCCGGGTAAAAATACGAACCCTACTAAAACTCCGGGTAAAAATACTAACCCAACTAAAAATTCCGGGTAAAAAATGCGAACCCAACTAAAACTCCGGGTAAAAAATACGAACCCAACTAAAACTCCGGGTAAAAAATACGAACACAACTAAAACTCCGGGTAAAAATACGAACCCAACTAAAACTCCGGGTAAAAAATACGAACCCAACTAAAACTCCGGGTAAAATTACCAACACAACTAAAACTCCGGGTAAAAATACGAACCCAACTAAAACTCCGGGTAAAAAATACGAACCCAACTAAAACTCCGGGTAAAATTACGAACCCAACTAAAACTCCGGGTAAAAATACGAACCCTACTAAAACTCCGGGTAAAAATACTAACCCAACTAAAATGTCCTGGTAAAAAATACGAACCCAACTAAAACTCCGGGTAAAATTACGAACCCAACTAAGACTCCGGGTAAAGATACGAACCCAACTAAAACTCCGGGTAAAAATACTAACCCCAACTAAAAAGTCCGGGTAAAAAATACGAACCCAACTAAAACTCCGGGTAAAATTACGAACCCAACTAAAACTCCGGGTAAAATTACGAACCCAACTAAAACTCCGGGTAAAATTACGAACCCAACTAAAAGTCCGGGTAAAAAATACGAACCCAACTAAAAAGTCCGGGTAAAATTACGAACCCAAGTAAAACTCCGGGTAAAATTACGAACCCAACTAAAAAGTCCGGGTAAAATTACGAACCCAAATAAAAAGTCCGGGTAAAATTACGAACCCAACTAAAACTCCGGGTAAAATTACGAACTCAACTAAAACTCCGGGTAAAATTACGAACCCAACTAAAACTCCGGGTAAAATTACGAACCCAACTAAAAGTCCGGGTAAAAAATACGAACCCAACTAAAAAGTCCGGGTAAAATTACGAACCCAACTAAAACTCCGGGTAAAATTACGAACCCAACTAAAACTCCGGGTAAAATTACGAACCCAACTAAAAAGTCCGGGTAAAATTACGAACCCAACTAAAACTCCGGGTAAAAAATACGAACCAAACAAAAAAGTCCGGGTAACATTTAGAACCCAACTAAAACTCCGGGTAAAAAAATACGAACCCAACTAAAACTCCGGGCAAAATACTAACCCAACTAAAAAGTCCGGGTAAAAAATACGAACCCAACTAAAACTCCGGATAAAATTACGAACCCAACTAAAACTCCGGGTAAAAATACGAACCCAACTAAAACTCCGGGTAAAAATACGAACCCAACTAAAACTCCGGGTAAAAAATACGAACCCAACTAAAACTCCGGGTAAAATTACCAACACAACTAAAACTCCGGGTAAAAATACGAACCCAACTAAAACTCCTTGTAAAAAATACGAATCCAACTTAAACTCCGGGTAAAAAATACGAACCCAACTAAAACTCCGGGTAAAATTACGAACCCAACTAAAACTCCGGGTAAAAATACGAACCCTACTAAAACTCCGGGTAAAAATACTAACCCAACTAAAAATTCCGGGTAAAAAATGCGAACCCAACTAAAACTCCGGGTAAAAAATACGAACCCAACTAAAACTCCGGGTAAAAAATACGAACACAACTAAAACTCCGGGTAAAAATACGAACCCAACTAAAACTCCGGGTAAAAAATACGAACCCAACTAAAACTCCGGGTAAAATTACCAACACAACTAAAACTCCGGGTAAAAATACGAACCCAACTAAAACTCCTTGTAAAAAATACGAATCCAACTAAAACTCCGGGTAAAAAGTACGAACCCAACTAAAACTCCGGGTAAAATTACGAACCCAACTAAAACTCCGGGTAAAAATACGAACCCTACTAAAACTCCGGGTAAAAATACTAACCCAACTAAAAATTCCGGGTAAAAAATGCGAACCCAACTAAAACTCCGGGTAAAAAATACGAACCCAACTAAAACTCCGGGTAAAATTATGAACCCAACTAAAACTCCGGGTAAAATTACGAACCCAACTAAAAAGTCCGGGTAAAAAATACGAACCCAACTAAAATTCCGGGTAAAAATACGAACCCAACTAAAACTCCGGGTAAAAATACTAACCCAACTAAAAAGTCCGGGTAAAAAATACGAACCCAACTAAAACTCCGGGTAAAATTACGAACCCAACTAAAACTCCTGGTAAAAAATACGAACCCAACTAAAAAGTCCGGATAAAAAATACGAACTTAACTTAAGACTCCGGGTAAAATTACGAACCCAACTAAAACTCCGGGTAAAATTACGAACCCAACTAAAACTCCGGGTAAAAAATACGAACCCAACTATAACTCCGGGCAAAAATACTAACCCAACTAAGAAGTCCGGGTAAAAAATACGAACCCAACTAAAACTCCGGATAAAATTACGAACCCAACTAAAACTCCGGGTAAAAATACGAACCCAACTAAAACTCCGGGTAAAAATACTAACCCAACTAAAAATTCCGGGTAAAAAATGCGA
>CAXIES010000436.1:0-14368 GCA_964023965.1 Melinopterus prodromus
GACTGATGTGAATGTATAAATAATTTATGCATTATTATCCAACTTAAATTGGACCATTGTTGTTCTAAAAAACATTAGGCTATATACTAGAATGATAAAAGTTGACTGTTGTAATCTTATCGCAAAAGTAAATATTTAAGAGACCACAAGTGACAAGTGACTAGTAAGTTTATTGAAGTTAACAAATTACAGTAGGTACCTTTAAACTAGAAACTATTTTGTTTCCAGGCCTTGGAGCAAAAATAAAAATATAATTGAATTTTCCGTAAAATTAAAAATATGTTGAATGGATTGCTACCACAGCGTTTGTCTTAATTTTTCAATATTTTGTAGGTAAAAGAAACATTTAAAAAAACTTTAAATGCTCATGTAGTTTTGTTACTTCATTAATTTCTATTGTTCATACAATTAAGAAAATTTTTCTGTACATACACAATCCTTTAAGACTTTTAAATTATTAAATAATATAACGCCAGATGTTATACATCACAAAGAAAGTATTATTAATAATTCAGAAAAAAACTGCGTGTCTCTTCTGTGTTTTATATATTTTATGGATCCGAAATTTCGTAGTACGTGGATTATTTATAAAGGTCATTGTTAAATGGGTATTAGTTGCGTGACGACCTATATTTTCATATATATTTGGGAAATTCACTGTCCGGTAAACAAACCTTCTCCTTCCGGCTAGACAAATAATATCAATAAGCTACCGTAATTTTAACAATATCAGCTATGTCTAATGTAAAAGTTTAGTGTTTGGATATATTCTGTATGACGTAGGTACCTATCAATGTCATCAGTGGGGCAAATTTATTTCGGTGGGTTGGTTCAAAAACTTGTGAACGAAAGCATCCGATTCGCTTATTCTATTTATTACCTTATTTATGAGACTAATAAATATTCAATTACTCTGTGACAAACTTCATAATTTTCTCGGAAATAATTTCCCGATTAGTACAGAAGTTAATGCTCAAAACAAAATAAATAAAAACAGTATTTAAAAACCGATTCAATCTGCGTCACAGCGGCTGATAAGTTTATTTGTAGGTGCCAATTTAGATTTGACTTTGTTCTATTGTGATGTTGAAGATCGATTTAAGTAAGTAAAAATGCATTTTTTATAGGACATTATACACAAAGCTGATATAAAATTGAAAAAAAAATCGACTTTTAGTACTTTTCTCGAGTTCTAATTTGATCTTATGACCTGAGTATAACTTTTTGAAGAATATAATGTTATTTTTACAACAAATTTTGTTCTACGGCCACTGCGCACAATTTATAAATAATTGAAAGTAACATTTCAAGGGTCATGTCTTATTGAAAAAAAAATATCTCCTAAGTCAGTTAGTTATAGTGTGGTAATGAGTTAGGTTGGTGAGTTTGGTATAGGGTATGTAAGATACAATTGACCTAAAATTTAACGACAATTTCAAAAATGCTATAAACTACATGGTATTCTATTTGAAATATAACAATTGGCAGCAGTCCGGTCTGCAGTACCGAAAACTGAAAATATATTAGTTAAAAAGATGGTATCGAACAACATAGGTCAAAAATTTTCACTCCCTCATTTTTTTTTTCGTTCACCATATACTTCTAATGGCAGCTCGTCGTTAAAAACCATGTATGAAAGAAAATTAAAAAAAAAAGAATTAATACTGTTTCACAATTAAATTATGTACGAAGCGTACTCTTATATATTCGTATATACCACTATTATAAAAATAGACCTTAAAACCATTTACTAGTTGCGTATTATTGATTTTCAACACCGGTAACCCCAGCTACTGCTTGGTTTCCTAACTTCAGGCTACGCGCTTACAGATTTCTGTTCTAAATTTACTACAAACAACTGCCGGTAACGCTGTTGTTGCGCTGTTTGTTCATAGAGGAATACACCTTACCACAATTTATTGACATTCAAATATGTATAAGAAGAAAACTACATATAGTTCTTATTGGCTTAACTTATTATATTGTCACATTTACAGAAGTGGTCACCCAGAAGTAATCACATTAAGGTTTTTGTATCTTCTTATGGGGCTGTAGCGGAGATGGTAGCTTCCCCGAGGGGATAAATACGCTCACAACGGTTACACAATCGATTTATTTAGTTGTTATCTTACATATGCGTGCGTCTTAATAACTAGTGATAACTGATTACAATACAAAATGTTCCATCTTTTATAGTGGGTCTCGAAGGTGAGATATTCGAGCGTCGTCCAGTGGCATAGTTTCTGTGTATGGTGTTATTTAAATTTTTTAATACACATGCCCTGGCTATGGCACATGTTTAAGAATTCTAAGCTGACCTTAATAATTGATTATGTTATGCATCTAAATGCTCAACGTTACAATATGACATGATTTACAGCTTGTCTCTTATGTACCTTTAGTCAACGAGATACGGTAGATTCCTCAGAGATATATGATTGCTCTGGTACAGTTTCCTGTACTGCTGGTTCCTCTATTTCTTTCACTTCTTTCGTTTGTTCTTCAACAACGAGTTGTGCCACTGTTTCACTGGTTCCTGAATTCCTGTTACTGGATTGCTTTATTTCTTCCAATCCTTGAGTTTACTATTCTACAACTTGTGATACTTCTGTTAATAACGGTTTATTTGAAATTATGCATTTGAAAATGGAGGAAAGTTGCGCCGAACAGTTTGATGAAAATTAAATATATCTTTGTTCCTTAGCTTTATAGATGTTATCAAGAAACTAAGTTATCAACCCAGTATTTTATATTATCATGTATCAAAGCATTTTTCTCCTAACGAAACTTTTCAAAAAGTGATTAGACCTGAAAAGAATTTTTAAGTTAAACATTATGGACTGCAAATTTATGGTATTTAACAATTAATAAAAAATTATTCGAGGTAGCCTAATGCAACACGTTAGAAAAATATGTCCGCACCGTATTAATCTCAGGAAATCAAGCAAAGCAGTTCCTGTAAACATGAGGGTACCGAAATTAACATAACAAATTATATATATTGGCTATTCGTTCCTGGAGGAATGGTGGCCGCTTTTACAAGCTCTATAGATTCGATATGTAAGTACAGTGAATCACTCTGTTCATCTAGTATTTTTTTCTTTTCATGTTTTTTTTTTTTTTGCTTGTTTCCCACTCTTTTAATTTTATTTATTTATTTATTTTTTTTATTCTTTTTTTTTCTCCTTTTTTAACTCTTCCTCTTTTGTCATATTCTTTTTTTTTCATTATTTTGTCTTAGATCTTTTTTTTTTTCTGGTTTTTCTTTCTTTTTTTATTATAATCTGGCGTGTGTTTTCGTATTTTCCGTTATTTCTTGCCACTTCTTCCGGTCCTTGATGCTGTTTCTCCATCCATGCAATTCCATCCTGCTTCCTTCGCTATTTCTCTCATTTTACCTGGTTTAAGCATGGTTCGGACATTCCATGTTCCCGCTCTTATTGTATCTCTCTTTCTTCCCTTGTCCCGCCTCCTCTTAAGTCTCTCCACCGTTCTTCTTCGACTGTTAATCTTGCTGGTTGCTTTGTTTACCTTCGGTATGCCCTTATTGGTTTCTTCCATCTCGTAATCCATGTTCTTTGCCGTGTTGTCATCATTCAGAACATAACAAATTAACTAAGTGAATAGTACCCAGGGCCTTTTTTCAATAATAATTTCAAAACTATTAGACCTTTGATTATAAAGGTAGCTAGATATTTAAATAGTAGACAGTAGACCAGTACCTAGATGACATCAATCAGTAGACTAAGAGGAAATAGTACCATTTCATTTTTACCTAAAATAGCATTGCTTATGTGGAATTCAACTTTTACACTTTTAATACACATTTAATAATTGGAAGTCTATCGCAGTTGCCTGTTCGTATATGGTTCAAAAAGCAACGTAAAACAAATGGTATTTGCAATCGCGTTGAATGTTTGTACTTTCAGTTAGTTTGAAACTTAATGTAGCCAAAATGATCTACTTTCGTCTAAATTATAACTATCTAATTTTTTACATCATTCTCATATTTCAGTGCTATAACATATTACTACACAAACAAATATAACTTCAATGCTCACAATTTAACATTATGCGATAAATGATGTATAGTATAGATTTTCTACGACGGTGCCGGTGGCACCAGCTACTGTCTGTTGTCTAAACTACAGAACAACCGCTGCGATTTGCTACCGGCTAGCCAATGTATGTGGGTTTCTGTTCTAAATTTATTGCAGAAAACTGAGTTAGTGATGTTCTCTCGCTGTTTGTTCACAGAGGAATCCACCTTACAGAAACTTATTCACCATTCAAATAACCGATGAAAACAACACAATTATAATTAGTATAGGAATGCATTTATTATATCTTTTATGATTATAATTACAGCTTGATATTATTGACAAATTACTGCAAAACTGGTTCTCCAACAAGTTGCTCAGTAGCAAGAGATTCTTCCTGGACTGCATCTTGAACCACTACTTCCTGGACCACTACAGCTTCTTCCATTAAAGATCCTGGTATTACTTCCTCTGGTACAGTTTCATGTACTGCCGATTCCCGCATGTTTTCCACTCCTTGACTTTGTTCACCTAAAACAACTTGTGATACTTCCGGTTCCTCTGCTTCAGCAACCGGAATAACTGGCGCATGTAGTTCTTTATCTACTTGAGTTTGATCTTCTACAATAACTTGTACTTTGGGTTCCTGAACTTGTGCAAGATCTTGCAATACCACTTCTTGGACAACATCTTCCGTTAATGAATCTGCTTTAACTACTTCTTCTACAAGAACTGGGGCTTGATCTGATAGCGCGACGCTTTCGCCTTCTAGCGCAACTGATGATCCTTGCAATTCTGGTACAACCACACTGGAATCTTGAACAGATTCAGGTAATACTACCGCTTGTAAGTCTGAAATTGGCAAGGCAACTGATTGTCCTTCCACTACAGGTTCTTCCATTAAAGATTCTGGTATTATTGCCTCTGGTACAGTTTCCTGTACTGCCAGTTCCTCTATATTTTGTGCTCCTTGACTTTGCTCTTTCGCAAGAACTTGTGATACTTCAGGTTCCTGAGCTTCAGCAATCGGAATAATTGGTTCCATTTCTTTATTTAGTTGAGTTTGGTCATCTACAACTTGTGATAATTCCGGTTCCTGGACTTCAGCTACAGTAACAACTGGTTCCACAATTTGTTGTACTACTGCCTGGAGACCAACACCTTGTGGTAGATCATTGGGAGATGATGGTTCTTGACCTTCACTTGCTTGGACCACATGTACAATTGGTTGTTCTGTACCCGGTGCTGGTGATACTTTGGGTTCCTGGATTTCAGCTACAGGAATAATCGGTTCCTGTACTTCTTTATCTAATTGACTTTGTTCTCCTACAGGAACTTGTGATACTTCCGGTTCCTGGGCTTCAGCTACAGGAATAATTGGTTCCTGCACGAGTACAGTTTGTTGTACTACTTCCTGGAGACCAACGACTTCTGGTAGATCATTGGGAGATGAGGGTTCTTGAATGTCACCTACTAGGACTACATTTTCTACAATTGATTGTTGTGGGCCAGGTGCTGGTGATACTTTGGGTTCCTGGACTTCAGCTACAGGAATAATTGGTTCCTGCACTGCGACAATTTGTTGTACTTCGTCCTGAGGACCAACGACTTCTGGTAGATCATTGGGAGATGATGGTTCTTGAACTTCACCTTCTAGGACTACATTTTCTACAATTGATTGTTGTGTGTCCGGTGCTGGTGATACTTTGGGGTCCTGGACTTCAACTACAGGAATAATTGGTTCCTGCAGTGCGACAATTTGTTGTACTTCTTCCTGAGGACCAACGACTTCTGGTAGAGCATTGGGAGATGATGGTGCTTGAACTTCACCTTCTAGGACTACATTTTCTACAATTGATTGTTGTGTGCCCGGTGCTGGTGATACTTTGAGGTCCTGGACTTCAGCTACAGGAATAATTGGTTCCTGCACGGCGACAATTTGTTGTACTTCTTCCTGAGGACCAACGACTTCTGGTAGATCATTGGGAGATGCTGGTTCTTGAACTTCACCTTCTAGGACTACATTTTCTATAATTGATTGTTGTGTGCCCGGGGCTGGTGATACTTTGGGTTCCTGGACTTCAACTACAGGAATAGTTGGTTCCTGCACGGTGACAATTTGTTGTACTTCTTCCTGAGGACCAACGACTTCTGGTAGAGCATTGGGAGATGATGGTGCTTGAACTTCACCTTCTAGGACTACATTTACTACAATTGATTGTTGTGTGCCGGGTGCTGGTGATACTTTGGGTTCCTGGACTTCAGCTATAGGAATAATCGGCCCCTGTACTTCTTTATCTAATTGACTTTGTTCTCCTACAGGAACTTGTGATATTTCCGCTTCCTGGACTTCAGCTACAGGAATAATTGGTTCCTGCACGACTACAATTTGGTGTACTTCTTCCAGGGGTCCAACGACTTCTAGTAGATCATTTGGAGATGATGGTTTTTGAACTTCAACTTCTGGGACTACTAGTTCTATAATTGCTGGTTGGTCTATGGCCGGTACTGGTTCAGCTGGTAACTGGTTACCCAATTCTACTTCAACCGGCAAGGGTTCCTTTGGAATTTCGGCCCCCACTTGCTCAGGAACAGTTTCTTCTTCCACTAGAACCATTTGAGGTTCAGATAATTCTGGCTTTTGGACTTCTTGTTCTGGAGCTACTGATACCTCGGGAGCTGGTGTTGAACATACCATATAATTGCAAGGGTTAAATGTCAGTAGGAAATTCTGGAACAATTCGTTTACCATCGCCATAACTTCAGGGTTCTGACTAAATTCGGTGACTGGTACTTCAGGCTGAGTTGTTATTATTACCTCTGGTTGTACTGTGACTGATTCTTCTGCCAGAGTGGGTGTTATTATTTCCTTTGGTTGTTCCAAGACTTCAAACACACTGAAGCTAATGCTAGAAATATCTTCAGTAGCAGCAAGTCCAAATAATTTTCCATCGCAAACAATTGGACTTGCTTTCTTGAATGTAGTTCCAGGCAATTTTGCCATTGCAAGTTGGTTATTACTCATTTGTACAGCTGCAGGTTGCGAAACGAGATTCTTGGTGTTTTCTGTAACATATGTACACGCTTTTGTTGCTACACCATCGTATGATGTGGTTTCATCAATGTATGAAATGATGGGACCAGTAACAGTGAATTTTGTGAAACCATTTCCGGTTGTGTTGTGTGATGCTACAGTAAAGGTCGATTTCTTATCTTGTACACTGGCAATATTTAAAGTTGTAAATGCTCTAAGACTTAGATAGTTTTGTAAAACTGTATCGTCATTAGTGATGATTTCACTGGGTGAAATAGCTACAGCCAAGGCTTTAGTCTGAGTTAAAGTTTTGTAGCATGTCTTGAAGGACTTAATATCTTTGTAGTCGTGTAGGCTAAAGTTCAATGCACTGAGGAATGCTTCGAAATTCACTTGTTGCAGCTCCTTTGTTAGTAAGAAATTTGTTATGTTGATGTTGACAAAGTTCTGAACGTAAAGGCTATCGAATTTCTTAATTCCAAGTATGTTGCTGATATCTTTTATTGTAAATGTAATATTAAGGAGTGCTTCAACTTCGGCGATGGTATCTGGCGAAAACTCGGCTTCTTTCAGTGCATTAAACATCTCTTCGTCTGTGCCAAAAGCATAAGCAACAGTGAACACTTCACCAACGTCAAATGCTTCCAGAACACTCAATAACTGGGTTGTTCCTGTGGTGAAATAGGTCTTCACAAAGGTTTTGAACATTCTACTGACGCTAAAACCCATATTGCTGAGTTCGGTGTAGTTCATGTTTTTCATAAACATCTGAATATCATCATCTTCGAGAACAATACCCAGGCTACCAAACGCAGAACTCAGATCAGCGTCAGTCATTTTCTTAAATGGAATAGCATCCACTATGTCAAATAATGAGATGTTGCACTGCGCTGCTGTGGGCTCCGCCGTTAATCCATTTGAAGCAAACAATGACTCGGCAATGAATTGAGTAATATTTTCTTCATTAAATTGTAAGCTAACATGCATCATATATGGATGTTGGGGAGGTAGTGGCAGTTTCTTAGCTTCTGTGCCCAGGGCGAATATAATTGCAAAAATTGTTAACATTTTGGTTACCATGGTTATCTGAAAATTACAAAACTATTAGAATTTAATACTATAATTATAATGGGCAACACTTACCTATTAAATTAAAATCACAAATAAAAAATAAATAATACGTTAATGTCTTAGTATATTCGAAAACTGTACTGTACGGAATCTTGAATGGGCCTGCTTAATATACTTAGGTAGCTGTTGACAAATCTTTGGATTTTATCGCTATGATTCAATTATTTTTCCACTAAAAAGTGAAGTGTGAACAATGGACGGAAGGATTTTTTTTGCAAAATCTGATGTTTCTGTTATCTCTGTTTTGTTTTGTGCGAGAAAATATAATCTGCCATGACGAGGATTACGTTAATGATTCAAAAGCTCGTTGAAACATACATAGCAGATGAGGTACAAAACATTCTAATATTGACCAAATAAACAGATTGCCATTCATTAATTTTTCGCGCAATCATACGCAATACGCAACTATTTATAACACGAAATGTTTACCGTACTTCAAGTCCTAGATGTGCATCACTTTCTAATTTAATTAAACAATCTGGTTCTATTGGTAATACATGCATGGAAAAATATTGCATTAGGACTTACCCTTATTATGCGACGTTGGGCAATCTTGTTCTTTGAGCTGAAATTGAGTAATAACTACAAAATGGTGGTTGCTGAGTTTTGTGCAAAAATGTCTCCATACCTAGGTGCCAGTGTTATTAAATTCTTGGTGATCCTGTAATTAAAGGAAATTCCGTCCTTCAAATTTAAATAGGCCTTTCTATAAGATTTGTTTTCCTCATTAATTTTTTGCTGTAACTTTATAAGAAACTTTTATAAAACAATTTTGTAGGTTCCGAAATTTTTTGAAAGTACAAATCAACACCATATTCAAACAAATGCGGTTGGTTTATTTAAGAATGAATATTTTACTGTTTAGTTTTATTATTAGTCTTATTTCAGACATCTATAGTACAGTTATTTCCTAATGTTCCATAAATGAAGACGTCAAAAACCAGTTCTTGTGTTACCGACATTAGTATAGAGCAGCATTCTCAGTTTACTCTTGAATTCTAGAACCTTTGAAATAATATTATTCATCGTGGGTACCCAACATTAGAATTAGTATACCTTTTAACGCTTTTATATTACATTTAAAAAATTCTAAAACTGAATAAATTTGCCAAGGAAGTGAACAATAATTATGTATGTATATTGTTTGCGATAACACCATTAAGTATGAACCTGGAATGTGTGTTAAACGGTAAGCAAAGTTGTAAATTAATGTAAAAGGACAAAATTCGAAGCAAAAATGGTAAATATAATAATTACTACTATAATTACTACAAGACTCACAGCGGATCAATTAAAACATCGATTTTGGTTTGTATAAATGAGTTTAGCAAGTGAAACGGAGTATTGGTACTCATTTGATTCTTGTCAAACTCAGTGATGTTAAATACCTGGGTATTTATTATCAAGGTTAAATACCCCTGGTAAATACCCGGGTGTTTACATAAATAGTAATATAGTTTTTTCCTAATTTTAACGTTAAACTACATTTGATTGTATTAATTCGTACCATTTTTAGTTTTTGGGACTATATTAAGGGCAGTGCGTGAATGAAAACATAACAATAATCTAATGAAAATGCTGAATAAACAACTCTTCATGGTTCATCGGTCAACTTTTCAACTTTTCCTTTAGTAGCCAAGAACCTATTTAGAAACTTTTTCAAGCTTGAATATAAATCTAACGCCATCCAAATAATATCAAGTTGACAGCTTGTGTCGTCAATTAAAACAAAAGTAATGTACTAATTCTTAAATTGAAGATTAATCAATCAATCAATCTTGCGTCTGGGGTAAGTGAAACGCCCCCATTTAAGCTTCTCACGGTATTAGTTATATCTTAATTAATTATTCATAATAAAATCTCCTTAAATTCAATTTCAAAATGTTCGGATTGGTGTGTCTCGTTCTGTCAATATGGCGTAATATCCGTGTGTACATGTTAGTTCGCTGAGTAGAAGGTAACTAGGGTGTCATAAACTAGGTAGCAAACAAAAATGACCAAAATTTATAAATTTGTTTGTGTTGAATTTGTAATCCGTCGTTGTCACTATAGAATCGAGAATAATACGTGACGTATGCCGCGCTGCATCACAACGTGTGCACTTTCAAATTGTTTTGAACAAAACTTCCATGAGCACACAAATATGCGGCGATTTCATAATACAAGGGTCCCCGCAGAGAATAGATAACGCTCCGTATGCGACCTGGGTTAGCAACTCGACAACGGTTACTGTGAAGCCTTTTGTAGAGATTCAAACATTCATTTGCTATAATCCAGTGGCGTAGCTACCATGGGTGGCACCCGGTGCGGATATCGTAGTGTCACCCTAGGAATGAAAACCGTTAAAATGAACAAAATTCCGATAAACGTAAAGTATGATTTTAATTAATACCATAATGAGTGTTATTAATAACTAAGTTACAATATTATGATAATAATCAGTGGCGTAAATAGCATGTGTGCGAGGTGTGCGGCGCACACGGGCCCACGAGCCAGGGGGACCATTGAAGCCGGACGGGTGTTTGGGACGTCTCGCGAAAAATATAAGATCGTCGGCTTAAAGGCAAAAGTCACTAACTAAAATCTAATAATTATGAAAACCTGACTAAGAAGGAATACCAATAAATATAATGTAATTTTCTAGAGATTTAATGGATTTTAGACAACTTAGAACACAGTCATCGGCTCTTTGTCTAAGATTTGTAGTGGTATAATAAAGGATAGGGAATAACAGAGTGCGACAGCACAAATAGCAACGTAAGACCTACGCTTCCTGTATTAGGTTTAACGGATTGATTCATTAATATATGTAGTTTCAGAGAATAAACATGTGTTAGTACTGTAGTCTGCGTTTAACTTGAAGAACCTGCGTCCCTATCAACCAAGGGCAATACATGGCGATCCTGCCAGGATCGCCATGTATTGCCCTTGGTTGATTTTATATTTATATATGGTTGATTTTATACATTTATATGTATTTGGCTACGACTGTTTCAGTAAAATGTAACAAAATTATAGTTAGTGACTTTTACCTTTAAGCCGACGATATGTTGGCATTTCTCATAATTGTTCTAAAAATTAACTGAGAGTCCCTCTGAGCGCGGGATACGATTTTGGGCTAAAAAAGAGATCTGAGCAGTTTCTGGGGCCCTGGGCTGCAATAAGATGCTACTAGCATAATGTAGTCGAGCATTTCAAAAAGTAGGTACTCAGGCCTCCACGGATACCATTCTAAACTCGATACCATATATTTATTGTTACAAGACGAACAAAAAATATTAGTAATAATACAATTTTATTAAGATCTACAAAGAAAATAAACTTTTAATTCTAACAAAAGAGAAAATAACTTTCAAGACTGCTAAGTCACAATACATAAACTAAACAAGTACTAAAACTATGTAAACGCTTATAATATTAAACATTTGTTTTATTTCCAAAACAAAGTATAGAAAATATAATGCTTATATAAATAATACCAAACTCATTTGACATCATATTAGGTTTGTTCGAGCAGCCCTAAAATAAGTGCATAAAGTACTTATTCTTTCTCCTGCGCATGCCAAATGGCGGTTTTGCCGTATAAAAGCCTGCATTGCGTATGCGTACAAGAATCCCCAATTGTTTTGACTGGTTTTGGCGACTGCTCGAACGAACCTATTATATTATACATCTAGGAATTTACATTTTTATTTACAAACAAAATAAAATAAATAAATATGTATATATATATATATATATATATATATATATATATATATATATATATATATATATATATATATATATATATATATATATATATATAAAAAGTATATTCGTTTCTTCGATCGTAGGTAAGATAAAACCAACAATAAATTATTTGGGTAGGACGATCGTACGAAAATTAAATGATCAACTCTTTGTTAATTGCAATATTTCGACCCTTTATTGAGTCTTCATCAGGCAATACTAAAAAACACAGGAAGCACATGGTAAATAAATTACAAAAACAATTCACAGCACTCTACTTACAACTAAGTTAATTGAGATAGCAAAATGAGGTTTTAGCAAGACCATTTTCCGGTGCGATGTACAAACATTTTAAAACTTAAACCGAAGGACAAATTCACGTACAACCATTACAGTACAACGTTCACATATATCGAAGGAAAACGACTACATCGAAGCCGGATATCAGTTATTTTTATTTTTTTTTTTTTCCTTTCCCCTTTACTCCCCCCATAAGCAACATATTTGAAGGCGTTTACTTTGAAATCAACGCTATAAAAGTATTTTTTATGAGTATCTCTGTTTATCTATATCTATTATCAGAGAATATATATTACTTAAACCGTCCAAGTCACTTCTAAAGTTTATAGCGTTCTCAGTCATGTTAATGTGGTACATTTCTAAGAAAAGTCTATTGTTATAATTATTGTCCACATCCAAAATCTTGATCGTCGTGAAATCAAAGTCATGGTTGTTCTCTATACAGTGCATTGACAAGGCACATCTTGTTTTATTTGTGCGACAATCACTTTTATGCAAAGAAATACGGTTTTTTAGCCACTGAGAGGTCACACCAACGTACTTTGCCTGACAATTAGAACAACCAACACAATAAATAAGGTTTGACTTATAACAGTCCGGATCTTGATCTTTTAAACGAGTAAACAAGTTATTGACTTTGTTCGGGTAGTGATGTACCAATTTTGTGTTTTGTGGGAGTAGCGGTTCAAATATCTTCTTTAAAGTTTGCGTTAAACCCGTTATCATAGCCAAACATTTAAATTTTTTATTAACTTCAGGTAGTGGGATATCCCTGTTGCCAGGTGGATGTCTGTAAGCATTAGTGGAAAATAATATTTTATTCAGTAATTTATTCGGAAACCCATTATTAAGAAAAATAGTTTTTAATTTGTTAAGTGCTGAAGGCTGAAATGTTGTATTACAAATTTTTATGATTCTATTCTTCATCGCAAGGACTGTGTTAATTTTATGACTGAAACTATGGTTAGAAAAGAAGTGTATGTATCTACCTGAGTACGTTGGCTTTGTGTACCAATCAGTTACCAATTCCCCGTTTACATTACGAATCAATTTACAATCTAAAAAGGGTAAGCAACCATTATCCTCAGATTCCACAGTAAATTGAATGTGGGTATTGAAGTCGTTGAAGGTGTCCAAAATGTGCCCCACTCCATCCTGCGGAATACACGTTACGATATCATCGACAAATTTGTAAATGAAAGGCAGGCGAAAGTCAAGCAATGGGATCACATTATCCAAGATGAAATCCATGACTATGACAGCAACAATTGAACTAATTGGTGATCCCATTGGTGTGCCAAACTTTTGTCGGTAAGTCTGATTTTGAAAAGCAAAGTAGGTGTTAGAGAAAATAAATCTTATAGTTTTTACAAATGAATCTAAAGTGAAACTACAGTTAGCCCCAATCAAGTCCCACTTTGCGGTCACAACGACGACAACAAGTTCTACGGGGATATTTGTAAACAAGCTGACAACATCAAGGGATATTAATTTATAATTATTAGGGATTTTAATGTCTCTAATATTGCTGATAAAGTCGAAGGCATCACATACATTATACTTAGTTCTTTCACTCAAAGAGACAGTTAGGATATTAGACATATATTTCGACAGTTCATACGTAGCTGAGTTTATTGCTGAGATAATGGGCCTTAAAGGTATATTTTCTTTATGGATTTTGGGTAAGAAATACGCTTTGCTTAAAACAGAATTATGTATCTTTAACCGTTTGAAGTCTTCGGTTGTTATATGTTTGTGCTCTTTGAGTGTAGTCAGAAGGTTATTAGTTCTAGTTTGAATTAATTGTACAGGATTCTTTGCAATGGCTTCATAAGTACTAGTGTCGTTTAACATTTCTAGAGCTTTGTTAATATAAGGTTCTTTATCAATTAGTACTGTAACGGAACCCTTATCAGCTTTCAGTACTATGATGTCAGGATTTTTCATTAAAAATAACTTAGTTTCTCTACACAAATCAAGCAAAAAGGTACTAATCATTGTGTCAGGTTTTCGTGTTGTTAAGTAATTCGTTATAATATTAGTTACCTTCGCTCTTGTGAGGTCTTTGTTAGTATTTTCACAACATGCAAGTTTGGCACACCAATGGGATCACAATTAGTTCCAATTG
>CAXIES010000437.1:7500-30330 GCA_964023965.1 Melinopterus prodromus
TGCATTTCTCTCTGGATTCGCCCAGAGGGTCGCTGTTGGTTATGTCCATACCTCGTAGCTCAGATGTGAAGTTTCTTGGAATTCACGTGCAGGAGTCATTAAAGCGGGAAATACATGTTTAGTTCGCCTGCAAGAGGTTGTACATGAATAAGGACCACCGCCCCATAGGGGTCGGCTCGCTGACCCAGCTTTCGCCATACAGCATCCAGTATACACCACCTAGGAAACATGTAGCTGCCCCCGAGAGTCCGTACTCCAGATGAAAGAGGCCATGGCTGGCAGTTATAAATCCACTAACTAAGATGTTTGTCTGCACCTATGGTACCATCACACGCAGGCTCCCAAGACACAATTAAGACCTCGCACAATACAGAGCAGCCATGGGGGCAGTCCTTCCCCTCGGTACTCGTGTTAGTCGGGCTGCCCCGACACCGTTGGACGAGTCGCCGGCGAGGCCACTTGCGCGAACCTCTACTCAACATCTGTACACACCGTAGAACGGCGGCCATTCACCCACGGCATAGGAACCATGGTATAGGGTAGCCCCCGGTGGTTCTAGGGGTCTACACCGAAGAGTTAGTGCATCCCACAGCCTTGGCAACGCCAAGTACTCGTGTCGGAAACCTTCCGGAATCCACGTTTGACGAGTCACCGCCCGGAACGCTCACGCGTTATCCGTACCCATCGAGGTTAGAAAGGTTACCCTTTCATCGGAGGATGGGTGCACCGTCGAGCACGCTTAAGCCGAGAACTCTACCACATGTCATCTCCCTCAGCGGCGTCTCATTACCCACAAATGTGGGGTAGGGTAGCTCCACATCAAGAAGGGCATAAACGTCATGTGGTCTATTGCGTCTATCCGCAATTGCCTTAATCCCTATTCGGATATACTAGATATCAGATCGTTAAGTACTCATATTGGCCAACTTCCGAAGGCCCCGAGATGAGTCACCGGTCGAGCACCAGATGCCTGGTATCCCTCCCTCACATCTATTACTGCCTTGGTCGCCTTTACTGACTAGGTCAACCAGAAACCTGAAATCGGTTGGACTTGAAACAAGACAGTTCTATGGAACCGCCTCGTGAGGTCTGCCAGCGGCCCGAGCTTGTACAAGCTGTACTTCTGTATGTATAAACTACGGGATAATGTAAATGTAAGCACACTGAGACAGTATTACTTTGCCACCATAGAGTCTGTGCTGAAATACGGCATTGTTCTTTGGGGTTTGTCGGCTCAGTCTGTGAGGCTCTTTATATTACAGAAGCGATACACTAGATGCATGCAAAGACTAGGGCTGATGTATAAAGACAGTTGTCACAGATATGTTTAGGTGTTTTGGTATTATACATCTTACTTTCTGCATAGCAGCTATAATTCCGGCATTGGTGTTTTTAATTGGATTATATGTGCGTTCCATTGTAAGCTTTCCTGGATGGTTAAATCTAGGTATTTAACCTGGGACCCTATTCTCGTCATCTTTTTGAAGCGAATGCGTGACTTTGCGAATGGAGTAGGGATATCACCGGTTGCGCTTTGGTTCGTATCTAGCTTGTTGTAGCAACAAGCAAACTTGCTCATAGATACGGGCAACCGGTGATATCACTACTCCATTCGCAAAGTCACGCATTCGCTTCAAAAAGATGACGAGAATAGGGTCCCTGATTTGTTTGAACGGGTTAGTTATATCTGATGCCTTTTGTTCGTGTATATCATATATTTGGTTTTATTTTCATTTATGGGTAGCAATATTTTGGCGAACCACTCCTCCATCACCTTAATATCTCTGTATTCAGCCTGTCTTCGCTGAATAATAAAATCTTCGCGAGAATACAAGTATCCAGCGTGTATATATAGTACTTACTTGAGACGAAGGTTAAGGAAGTCATTGGTGTCAAATATGACAGAGTCGGTGGTAAGATTTCGCCGTGGAATTCCATAGTCCGCCGAGGTTGCTCTACTATATTTGTTTTGTATTCCGGTTATCTGCGGTCGATCTGTTATGTATGTTCGAATGATGTCTTGGAATTTTCCTACTATACTATTTTTGCAGTTTACTCAGTAGTGTTTGTGTTGAGATTGCTTAAAAAGTCAACAAGACTGGATCAACAAAAGATCAACAAAAATGGATGCCACAGTCTCTTTTCTGTGTAATTTTTGTTTGACATCGTTGACTAAGTCTTGTTGTGTGCTGATTATTTTGTTTCTGCATATATGCTGGTTTATTCTTCTCTGTATCACCTTTTCTAATATTTTGCTTAAGCTCGATTTAAGTGCAGTTGGCCTGTAATTTTCTGGTTTTCGCTTTTCACATCATTTGTAGATCGGCGCGATAACAATTTTTCTTCAAATAGCTTGGGAAAATCGTGTATTAATCACGACGTTTGTCAGCTTGACTAATATGGGCATCAACTTATTTTTATTTTCCTTTCTCGTATTTGTGGTTATACAGTCAAATCCATGTGCTTTGTTATCTTTGAATTCAGAGATAACATTCGTTTCAGTTTCGTCTGTTTCCGGCTATTCAACATCTGTATGTATGGTGTTATCTTCTACGTGTTCATCCTGATCCCTGTGTATGTGCATTTGCTGCTCGGCTAATTCTTTCCCTATATTAGCAAAGTATCTGTTTATCTAAGTACGTAGGTATTCACGGCAAGAATCACACTTCTTCCGAGTTATGTCCTATGTCAAGATTCACACGTTTCGCGAACCATGTTCCTCGCTTCTTCGGAGCTAACTGAATACAGTATTCAGTCGCTTTTTCAGAGCTAACTGATGGGGGTTAAGTCGGGAGATCTGGCGCGACACCTAATGGGACCTTCAGTGTATTTTGTAATAATTTCATACAAGACTTATACCTGATTCTATTTAAGTCTGTAAAAATTCAATATAGCGTCTATAAGAATTAAAAAAGTTTAGTATTGCCCAGCTAAAGCTGATGGACAACAACATTTTTTGATAACAAAAGTGGCTTCAGGGTATACACACTATGTAAGGATTTTAGTATTATTGTTAATGTGACTACGAGACTTTTTGCTCGTTGATCAAACAATCATCAATGTAGACTGGATATTTGGGTAGTGAGCAGCTCACTACCCAAATATCCATTTTACATTGAATATTGTTAAACCATAATTAACCATAAATCTCAATCAATATATTTTTTGTGAATATAATTTCCATAGCCAGCTGTTTATGAACATAAGTCCACATCAATAATAATAATTTGCGTTTTCACGTTTTCACATTTTCTGCCATATCTTAGAAACAGTTCATTTTAGGACCCATGCAGATTTTGAATGCTCTACTTATTTTGGCCTCTAGCACACTAGCACACCAAATATTTTATTTAATTCTTTCATAAATAGTTGCTTAATTCACTTCCAGAACTTCCGAGTCCATGGTTAGATATCGATTTCTTAGTGTACCACCAGTGAAATTGCAACCTTTCAAACAACAAAAAAAGGAATATCCGCATTGGTCCGCGCGTCACAAAATTATGGGCTAACAGATATAAAATGTATACATAGTTAGTCAAAATTACCGGAACACCTAAATAATTCCCCAACCGTAAAAAATTCCAAAAAAAGTTATCTCGGTTTCAATAAGCAATCGTCTAAATATATTTTTAATAATTTCGGTTTATTATGGAAATTTTGTGCCCTTTTTCAAATAGAAAATATTAGAAAACGTATCTTTATATTTTTTTAGTTATTTTTGTAGGAAAGTTGTTTCAAATGTATTCAAATGTAAAGAAAAAATGTAAAAATCAAAAAACTAACGGAACACCTAAATAATTCACCAACCGTACACAATTTAAGGTTTTCTGGTATTAATAAAGTTATCGTTCAAATATATTTTAAGTATACAGAGTGTTAATTTTGTTATAGAAGTTCGGTAACATTTCCGTTTTCTAATAGATTTTATTTAATTCTAAGAATTTTTTGTACGAATCATTATATTGTTAAAAGCAGCATTCTTTTGTTATAACTAACAATTAATCTGGCAATTTGAACATTTAATTTACTATCGATTGAAAAATTGTTGAGCCGTGTGTCTGGAGGCTCGTAACTCTGCGGCGTCTCAACAAAAAAGACTTAAATAAAGTAGGTTATACTCCTGAATCATTTCTAGATAACATGAGTAACTACAAACATTTTCTGCTCGTAGGTTTAGATACGAGCGCGAGAGAAGTATACAAATATACCTTTAATAAACGCTGGTCTTTCCATTTTTTTTTTTCTCCTAAACCGCTTGCCCAACAACTCAAGATCTTGTCTACTAATTGGCTTTTGTATTTTGATTTTATTTTTTTTTAATTTTCCTTGCATAGACGGCGATAAACGAGATTTTTATTAAGTTTTTATCAAGATTTTTATTGAGTATTAGCACGATAACGCGACAGGAACGAAAACAAACGCAACATTTTGTTTAATGAGTCTATTGCAATAGAAACACATAGATCTTCGTAAATTTTATAAAGCAATATGAATAAATGATATAATTTTCGGGCACCTCGCAAGTGCGTCACGTCGTTTAACGGTGCCGTCGGCGGCTCGGGATTCGAGGTCGGCATGCATCCTTAACCACAGGTCCGTACTTAAAATTAAAACAAGCATCGTAAATATTTATTGGTGTACGCGGCATTGAAGTTGAAGACTGGAAGTGGTTGTTTTATGAAAAAAGAAGTTGTATGTGTACAGCGAAGAGCTGTAAACATGTTTTTTTGACGCATTTTGAATCAACAGCAGCAATCAAATATTATCAGCTAGCAGCAAACAATAATATCATGTAGCAGCAACTCCATTCGAATGCGCGGCCATGATAGCGCATTTCCAAAGCATACAGTCGAGGCAAAAAGGGTTTTCCCCTTGCCTCTTATTTCGCAAATTATTAAGTTAGAGATGTAGCAGCAAACACATAAAATGACAAAACAAAATATTTTTTCTCAGACCCCAATAATATGCATAACAGGTTGATTTTGGCTAATAAAGTTTCTTGAGTAACTGCGTTGCGTACGTACGTGTTTTACACGTATTGTACAAACGTGCTGAAGTATTAATCCAAGGAAGTAAAATAATTAATTATGAATGTCAAAAATTGCGTTTAAATTAACTAAAGCACAGCTGTTGTATCTGCCAAAAAAATCACCATCATCATCTATTAGATTTTATAGCAACCAAAAATCAGAAGCAATGAAGGAAAATTTTTGTGATTACGTAAAAAATAAAGTTGCAAATAGCTACCTTTCATTTAAAATTAAAGATATGTTTTTATGAGCTTCTAACATAGCACTGTTTCAAGAGATATGGAAATATGGAATTGCGTTGCATATTGCAAGCTAATTTAAACCAATACATTGATAAAGATGATATTGTTGATCCAATTGTAAAACCAATTTTAATCAACTTGTATGAAGTTGATGATGATGATCAGTGGCGTAACTAGGAGTCAGTGGGCCCGTGTGCGAACAGAAACAATGGGCCCCAACTTTTAATACTTTGAAACCCTTAAACCCATATTTGACTGCCCACTAAGACTATTTATACTGTTTATACGTTTTTTATACTTTATACAGTGTGTCGCACGGAACGTTGGATTGTATGAGTACTTTTGTTATTATTGGATATAGAAAGTCGGTTAAATGGACAAAGTAGTGCATATTTATGTGCTTTTTCATAATCTGTTCAGAAAACAGTTGAATTCTAAATGGTTTCCAAACTATTTTGAAAAAAAACAAACAATTGAATTTTTTAATATTGATCATAACCAAAAATCGTTTTGACATTATAAAGGCACTTTTTTTCCCTACAATTTGATTATGTCAGTTTAAATTTTTTTCGTCAATGAATTCGTCAGAAACAGTCGAAACTTTTGTTATTCTTATGGTCGCCATATTGGTTTTATACATGTTTGGATTCATCATTTCTTTCTGAGTAATTTGGTATGGCACATGCCATATTTTGATTACAATAAATAGAAACTAAAAATTAAAGACCGAAAATTGTACACTTCGAGAATTGCTGAAAATCGCATGGTGCCATAGAAGACGTTTTGTGAAATAATGTGATATCTACCCACAAGCTGTAACCATTTGTTGAAAAAAAACCTAGAATTTATAAAAAAATATATTAGTCCGATGATACATATTTTTCTAACTGCGGTATTTTTAACTGAAACGCACTGGGCCCGCAAAAAAATAAAACCTTTTGGTAGCGCGCCATAATCGGGTGTAGTTTGAACTAGTCTAGTATGAGTCCTGCTGAAGTGTAGACGTATAGTGCGACCGAGCCTGAAGTATAGAAAAAGTAGTTTTCCTTACAACCGCGTGGAAATTTTCCGCCTAAACGTCTCCGAATCTGTCGAATATTTCGTGATATTATAAACATCCCAAATTATGGCGGCTGCACTAAGCACTGACCAGTTGAATGAAATCAAGACGAACGTGAAGGACTGCTTACAGCGATTTAATATCGGCGAGATAGCAGAGAAGATCGCTTCTGCGGTAACTGCGACAATTCAGGAGACTTTAAACACCTTCCAAAAGTCACTTGATAAGTTGGAGAGTGATTTTTCTGTGAAAACTTCTACACTATGTTCCGAAATTGAAACATTGCGTCAACGAAACGATGACCTGGAACAATACTCCCGTCGAAACTGCCTGAGGATTTTTGGTATGCCAGAGAGTAAAGATGAAGATGTTGAAAAGCTGGTACTCAATCTTTTCAATACCAAACTAAATCTGGGAATCCAGTCAGTCTCCATCGATAGAGCTCATCGTGTGGGTTCACAACGCATGAATGTAACTGAAATAATGACCAGGAAAAAGTCGAGGGAAACATCTACAACTAGCCGCCCAATCATTGTGAAATTTACGTCTTATAAGACGAGAAGTTTAGTGTTTTTCAATAAAAAAATTTTAAAGGGAAGCGGTGTTACAGTGCGCGAAGATCTAACGAAGGCAAGATTGGATTTGGTGAGGGAGGCAGAGAAAAAATTCACCTCCAGAAACGTATGGACGATAGACGGAAAAATATGTTTCAAACATAATAATAAAACAGTCTATGTAAGCGACAAGGTAGGGCTTAATAAATATTTGTAGTCTCTGGATATGTTTTTGTCAGTTGCTTGGTCGCACGCACCTTGGACAAATAGACTTTTTTTTGTTAACAATTAATTAGGAATAGTTTCAGTTTTTGTATTTATATTTCTAGGGTCTCTATCTTAACGTTGATATGAATCAGATTGTTTTGTTTCGCATCCTCTAATATTTGTGTGTATGCAGGTATGTTGAATTCATGTCGCTAATGAAGGGCGTTAAAATTGGTCACCTCAACGTCCGCTCACTGTTGCCGAAGATGGATCAGATCAGGATACAGGTGCTCGACGGCGATTTTGATCTGTTTGGGATCACCGAGACCTGGTTGAATTCGGACCACAGAGATGATGACCTGATGATTGATGGCTACCATTTGTACAGGAGAGATCGTGGCGGTGGGAGGGGAGGAGGTGTAGCTTGGTATGTGCGATCTTGTTATAATGTTTACGATGTCTACACATCGGATAATCTTGAACAGATTTGGCTTAAACTTCGTGTATCGGGTAGAATTTTCGTGTGCGGATGCGTGTATGTGCCGACTCCGTTCCCTCTTGCTACATTTACTCTTAATTTGGAGGATAGTTTTGCTAAGATGATGCTGGAGGCAGATATCTTGTTGTGCGTGGGCGATCTGAATGTCGACCTGTTAAAGTTAAAAAACTATGAGTCAATTGAATTAATGCGTACGCTTGAGTGCTTTGGGTTGCAGCAAATAATAACGGAACCCACACGGATAACTGAGGAAACCAGTACCTTATTAGACTTAATAATTATTAATGATAAAGAATTTGTTGTGGATTCAGGGGTGACCTCGCCTCACATTTCTGATCATAATCTAGTTTATTGTGTGCTAGCTTTGTGCCAGGAGGTGAGAGCACCTTGTTTTAGAACATACAGAGATTTCAAGCTTTTCAATGAGTTGCTAGTTTACGAACATCTAAAATCAATACCCTGGAGAAATATTTTCGACATATACAGCATTGACGAAAAGGTAGCTTTCATAAATGATTCATTAATAAACCTGCTTGACATTCACGCGCCTCTCCGAACGGCTCGTATTACCAAACGTTATGCTCCTTGGATTAACGCCGATATTAAGGATCTGATGCGCCGGCGCGACGGTGCCTTGAGCAGATTCAGGTCTTTTAAACTGCCAGACGATTGGACGAATTATAAATCCCTTAGAAATTTAACAACCAACACCCTGCGCTCTCGTAAAAAACAGTATTTTCAAGAAATATTACAAAATGGTTGCCCCAAAGATATATGGAACAACTTAAAAATACTGAATATCATCGCGAAAAAAAATTCAAATCCATTACCTGCTTCTCTGTCTGATGTCGAGAGATTGAATGATTACTTTGTAACATCATTGCCCTGTTTGTCGAATATTAATGTGGATGATACGTTGAGGCACTATGCGTCCGGGTTGGTACCGTCGGTCACACATGAGATGGTTTTGAGAACTGTTGATGAAGGCATTGTTTCACGAATCGTGAACTCCATAAAAAGTAATTCAGTTGGTACGGATGGGTTATCGATAAGAATAATAAAATGTTGTTGCGCGTATTTATTAAAATTTTTAACACATTTAATCAACTGCTGTATACGGCAATCCGTTTTTCCTTCGAGCTGGAAGTGCGCGGTTGTTCATCCAATTCCAAAGTGTGGTAAGCCTCAACAGCTTACTGACCTACGACCAATCAGTATACTGCCCGGTTTGTCTAAGATATTGGAAAAAATCGTGAACTCACAGCTAAAGGAGCATTTAGAAAACAATAAAATATTACCACCTTTGCAGTCCGGTTTCAGATCTGGATATAGTTGCAGTACTGCGCTATTATCTGTGACGGACGACATCTTTCGTGCCACTGACGGTGGGCTTATGACGGTGCTGGTGCTGCTGGACTACTCCAAAGCATTTGATACCGTAGATCACAAAATACTATTGAACATTTTAAGACACATAGGGCTTCACCCGGCGACGGTTCAGTTTTTTGAATCATACTTGATTGGTAGGGAACAGTGTGTTTCGGTTGACGATGTGGTGTCCGAGCGACGCGAGCTGACTAGGGGAGTTGCACAGGGGTCTGTCCTATCTCCGACTCTTTTTTCCGTCTATACCTCACAATTCTACAGAGTGTTTGAGAAATCATCGGCGCACTTTTATGCGGATGATACGCAGGTGTATGTGTCCTTTCCTCCTGAAAATATTGAAGCAGTGGTTGCACAATTGAATTTTGAGCTGGGTAAACTCAGCAAGTTAGCAGAGGATCATTATCTGCAGTTGAACCCGTTAAAGTCAAAGGTGATGCTTTTTGGGAGGGAAGGAGACATAATGAAGTGCAAACATTTGATAAATATAGAGATAAACGGAGTTGCGGTACCACGGGTTGAGGAGGCGCGGGATTTGGGGCTAATAATAGAGCCGGATATGCGTTTCAGAAAGCATGTGACCCAGTGCATTCGAGCGGCTTTTGCGAAAATGAAAACGCTGTACCCACACAGGCATTTTCTCAGTAGATCAGTAAAAACTGTGCTGTGCGAATCATTAATTTTGTCGCAATTTAATTTCTGCGACGCTGTCTATGGACCTTGTCTGACGGTGGCGGATCAGAGCCGGATACAGCGAGTTCAAAAGGCGTGCTTGAGGTTCATCTTTGGCATCAGGAAGTACGAGCGAGTATCGTACAAGCTTACTGAGTTGAGATGGTTGGATATGGGGCGGAGGCGGCTGCTGCACGCATGTGTTTTGTATCAAAAAATTCTGACTAAAAAGTCGCCTGATTATCTTGCTGGCAGGGTGACATATCGTACAGACGTGCATAACCTAAACGTAAGATCCAAGGGGCTGTTGACTCCTCCCTTGCACCGCACCGAGCAATTTAAGCGATCATTTACTTACCAGATTTGCTCAAGGTACAATAGTCTGGATAACAAGCTTAAAAACTTTAATGTGGGCGCGTTTAGAACGCATTTGTTTAGTGAATTGTTCCAGCAGCAAACTACATTGTTGGCAAGCTGAGCGGACGCGGTGACCAAAATCTATAAGATCGTGTTAAGTCCACGGATGCGAGATAGGATAAAGTAGGAGTTCGCTAGACATGGTTATAACTGCATTTTTTTTTAAATTAAGTATACCGTTAACTATGTGCATTTCAATCTTAATGTTACCAAAATTTTGTGTACTACCTTTTTTTTCTCTTTTGGTCTTACAGTATGTATCTTTTTTTCTTTGAGCGGTTGTTCTTTCTTTTTTTTTTTGTTGTTTTATATTATTATTTAAGGGGGTTGAGTATGAGCAGTGTATTACACTGAACTTCGCCTCATCATATTTTGTAAGTAAATGTATTACTCTTATTTTTTGGGAATAAAGTCATATTATTATTATTATTATTATTATTAATTTAATGTATGGTGCGGTATAGTGGCCAACCGATTAACCGGACGAATTTTTTATAACAAAAATGTATGAGATGTATCAGCAATATTGCTCCCTGAAGATGTGGAAGAAAGAATGGACGATATACTGTTGGCCTTACGATAAGGTATGTGGGTCCTACAAGACAACTGCACATAATGCCCGAATTGTGAGGAACTATTTAGATATAAGACATAAACGGAGAGTAATTGCTACCTATTTAGAAGTATTATGGCCACCAAAATTGCCGGATCTTACTCCTTGTGATTTTTATCTATGAAATGACTTATAAAATAAGTTGTATGGTGTTTATAATTTTGGCTGATGATTGTGTTCTAAGTTGTCTAAAATCCATTAAATCTCTAGAAAATTACATTATATTTACTGGTATTCCTTCTTAATGTCAGATTTTCGTAATTATTAGATTTTAGTTAGTGACTTTACCTTTAAGCCGACGATCTCATATTTTTTCGCGAGATCTCCCAAACACCCGGCCGGCTCCAATGGGCCCCCCTGCCTCATGGGCCCGTGTGCGCCGCACACCTCGCACACCTGCTATTTACGCCACTGATGATGATGCAGAATTGCTAGACTACAACGACAGCAGTATAGATAATGAACAGTGCGATGGTGGGCTTCTAATTAATCTCTTATTTAGTTCTTCTTTTTTTGGGTGATTTTAGATAATGATACAGAAGGTGCCGGCGATAGTCGTTCAAACTTTATTACACATACTAGCAATTGAAACATTTGCAGAAAATATCGACTGTTTGATTTGACCCCAGTACCTACAGGAACAACTATATCATCCTCATCAAGGACTGATTTTCGGCAGAAATAATACTGTGTAATAATAATAAATCATTAACAATAATAACACATAACAATAATAAATCAAACACAGAATATGTATACAATATGTATGCAAATAAAGCTCAAAAACCAGGTATGTTAATTTCAAAAATAAAACGAGAAAATGACAAAAATATTGAATACGGTCCTAAAAGTTGATCGTTTGAAATCGTCGCGCGAAGATTCGCATCGCTTCCCGCCCGTAATCCTTTCCCCGAGGGGAACCATCCTGTGCACAGGATCTATCACATTTATTTCACTCTGAAAAATTCCAAAATAACTTTTAAGGTATTCCCAATGGATGTGTATCACAATAAATAAGGATTGCTTACATGCTGCGTGCGACAACTGTGTTGTCCTGCTATCATTCGTTCGTGAGATATCATACGCTTCCATAAAAATCTCGCCTACAGACTTTATTATATATAAAATCAAGTAAATAAAATCGGCAATCTATAGAAAAGTGTAACTTTGAACTTACAACAAAATTAAAATTTGTTTGGTAAACGGTTTAGGAGAAAAGAAATCGGAAAGATAAGAATTATTTTAAAACCGCAAAAATCGGGTGCCTTTTTTTACTACTCTCGGGCTCGTGGCTAAACCGATTAAAAATTGTCCATCTAGGCACTGATTCAGGAGTATAACAATCTTTATTTAATTTTTTTATCAGCCTTTTCAGATTTACTAGGCTTCAACCACAGGTTGAATACTTATGCAACCGATAGTGGTCCTGTTTAATAGAATTGCTATTTTTCACTTCTATTTTGTTCTAATAAGCGGAATTAATAAGGGCATTTTGTAGGCATTTTTTACAAACCAGGTTAAACTATTTTGGCCTACGATAAACTAGTTGTGCCTAACGCGCTTCAGTAGAACTTGTTTGGCCTAGGATAAACTTGTTCTGCAGCACCAGTACCTGACTTTTCAGAGCAGAGTTTTCATGTCTCAAAGATTTCAGAAACCATTTCCTGGATGAATGAGTTATCCTGCTTTAACTGGTGAAACTGATCGCTCATGTATTTGACCGAGTGCTGGAACTCCCGCTCTCATCTTCCGCATGTCAGCCATTGCTGCCACTTCAACTCCAACAGTCTTCCCGTTACCACCACTACTATTCTTCAAGGGAAAAGTCGGTGACATTCCTGGACACTTGGCACTTTGTGTTGTTCCGGTCTGTGTTCTATAGGTTCTCTTCCACTTATCAATACAACCTCGATGAAACCAGGATATGCAATGGTAACACAGAAGACCCTAATCCCCATCACCCACCATGTTCTTGCAGTTATTGCAAGAATCTCGGCAAAATCTCGTAACCTGTTGGATGTACCCCGTACATGACAAAGATTCTCGGCAAACCAAAACAAACAACCGATCATACAATAACACAACAATTGTCAACACACAGCACTTAGAGAATATTTAAAACGGGGAATATATATCGGCCCGACAAATTAGGTATTCTCAACGACAAATTGTGCACGACAAAATATGTACCCATCACGACAAATTTGGTATTCCCCACGACAATTGTTAACATGACAGAATATGTATTCAGCACGACAAATTAGAGATTCTTAACGACAATTTAATTAACTAGCACGACATATTATGTAATATTATTTTTGCGTCGTTTGCTTTTATCGAAAAGTATTGATTATTTAGATTTTATTTTTGAGTTTTACTTATATAATTTTGGTTTATAAAACTTAATTAACAGCTGTAGTATGGGGTATGCAAATATTGAATATTGCTTTCTTTTCAATTAGTAGAACATGTGTAATATTTAGTAGGTACCTACTTTAAGATTTTTTGTGTTTAATTATAGCCATTGATAAGCTTCGGTCCATTCATGAAGGTGTTTGTTGTGAGTAAAATTGTTTATAGTTAGGTGAGAATGCATCTCGATATCAAAGCATTTTACATATTCACAAGTATTTAATTTGTCAATAATACAATGGTCGAAGCTAAGTGACTTTCCTGGCCAAAAATGAACAACATCGAGGGGGGTTCCTCCATAGACTGTTCGGTTGTTCATTGATGGCACTTAGCGTAGATTATTGTATTTATGACAAATTAAGTATGTACTTAAAAATATGTGAAATGCTCTGACTCATAAGTTAATTGATTTTATTTTTCTTGTGAAGTTTAATAACTGTGGTACGTAAATTTATTGTAGTAAACAAATCAAAAATGTTTTTTTTTTAATATGATTAAATTACACGTATACTCGACCCATGCCCCTTGGGATATGGGTTAATGTACTGTATTGATCGATTTCAAATTTCACAGCAATCAAGTAGATATAACGGAACAAATTGAGAGGATCCTGCATAAAAAAACAGTACAAAAAATAAGCAGAACCCTAATTGACATAATAAGAAATGTTACATGGTGTTTTAATTATACGGTCTGAGTACTAAAAGTTGATCTTTTGCAACTGACAAACATTTAGTTAAAAAGATCATATCAATCAAACAATGAATTGCCTACAACTGTTCGATTATACACAGAATAATTTTCAATTATTCCCAATTATGCTGCGAATTTAAAAACAAACTACATATAACTACACTTTTAACGGTAAACACTGTATGAGTATGAAATAAGTTTTGTACGGCTGGGCTACCAGCGCTGCTTGTCACACTGTTGTCATTTACGGTCTTTGAGGTTAAATTACGTAGTATGCTGATTTTATCGTTGAAATACAAATAGTGTCGTTCATTTACATTTTTTGTCGTTAAAACATATATCATGTCGTTTGTTTACATTTTCTGTCGTTAAAACACACATTCAGGTACATATTTTTTCGTTACTGCACCGAAATTTATCGTGCGACCCTCTTATTTGTCAGGCCAAAAAAATCCACTCATTTAAAAGTATCAATAGTTTTGGGAAAGGTCGCGGTATGCAAACTTTCAAAACGTTTTAACGTGTAGAGTACTGCGCAAAAAGACACAACTCGCTAAACGCATGAAACACGTCAACCATAGACGAGTGCTAAAAATTGTTTTAGTTATGAGTTATCGCTATGATATAAGTCAATTAGATAAATGCTTTTGTTTGGTTGTCATTTCATAGCTCCATACTTCGAAAAAGACATGCTACTTACAAAGAAACATTGTTGAGCTCTGTGCAGTGCTTAGCAGATGAAAATACCATGGAAATACTGACATATGTATATTATAACCTACAGATATATAAACATAGTGTATTCGTATACATCAAAGCTGAAAGTTAATATGACCAATGGGCATTCATAAGGCCTTTATTAAATGTAGATACAATATGTGATGTGCAAACAATTTCCAATAATAACTAACGTTGTATGGAATTTTAATGACGATTTTTGTTGTGCAAGCACAACATTATTTTCCAGTTGTTGTCCGTTTGGAGTTAGATACTAAGTTAATTGCCTTTCTCAAAACACCATAAATAGTGTTTTATGGCGATTAAAAGAAGTCCTCATCGATATCGTGTGGCGCACAGTTGTCATTTTGTCAAATCTAGGAATTAATATTTCTATCATCACGATAGTTACGGATATCAGCGGTATTACAAAGTTCAGCCCATACTCAGCTAATTGCCATTTTAATGTTTTAACTACCTACATATGAAATCTTTCAGTTTTATTTTAGTTTCTATTTCGATTCTTACGACAATACAGAGTTTGGCAGTGTAACCTGGCGGTTTGTAAATTGGAATAATTCAATGAATGTTCAAGATATTTTATAATATTTTTTTTATTTAAAGGAGAAGGAGTGGAAGTTTAAGATGTATAAAAAAATTTAAAGGCATTATGAAGCAAAATAACTTCACTCAAATGATCACGACTAGCTCACTAACCGTTTGGTTATCAAATAACTATAACTATAATATATTTCACACTTTCGAGAATATAGCTAACTCAAGTCACAGTAACATTTCTTAAGCGTTGATAAACCTATAAGTCATAGGGCGTATGGTAAACCCATTGGCGACCGGAATGCTTTAAACAGTAAAGATTTATATTATCCTAAACAGGTCACCAGAGAAGGCGTAGAACCGAACACATACCGTACCTCGCGTGCGATCCATTAAGTACTAAAAATTTGCTCTACTTCTAGCAATAACCGGACATGAACTTGCGGGAGAATCAAATACGCGTCGTTCGGCCATCAGGTAGTTGTTTTGGTTTAATGTTATGGGATTAATTAAAACAAGAAGTTGCACACCCTGACGCCGGTAAGATTTTGATACGCAGGGAAAGGACAACAAGAATTCACAATATAATTTTTCGCAACATTGGCCGTGGATACACACCAATTTCCGCGCTTGTTTACAGACCATCTATTTTGTTTAAGAAATAATGCCAACATGTCATACATTGCGGAAAAGAGAAAAAACACGACTATGGAAAAATGCAAAAATTCATCATGCCGCCCATAAGAAAAACAAAAGTTGGCCATGGTTACACCGCCATCTTTGATGGTGATTCAAATTAAAAAAATAACACTACATTCCTTGTTATAAAGTAGCTGTAGAATGTTTTTGTTTTAAACGTGTAGCTACATTTGGTTTTGAATAAAAAATTAAAAACGATATCTTAACATTTCAGTTTTTGCGTATTTCTTCAAACCGAAAAATGATAGCTTAAATTTCTTTTCAGATAATTGATCGCTACAAAAATACGAAACTTTGCCAAATTTAAACATAAGCTATATCTCTACTAATAAGCGAGATCCACATGGTGAGCCTCGAAATTGAATCACCCGGTATAGGCGACTATTTTGCGAGAATCTCATAGCGTGTTATAATGTTATTTTGAGTGTTATTGATCGTTTAATCAAATTCTGCTATAAATTGACAAACCGTCCTGTTCTTTGACGAATGTTAGCACTAAGGCTATTAAATCTCGCGTCAGGTTTAAATTAAAAGTCGTTAATCATTTATAATATCCCCATCTCTAAAAGGTTCATAAATAATGAATATTTTCAAATAATATACGTTTAAATTTTATATGTACTTATATTATTCTATGGGTCTGTAATAGCGCAATTTAGAAAGAAATATAATATTGCAGTAAATATGATTAATAAATATTTGTGCAGCATTATTTCACCAATTTCGTGTATGCTACGTTATCCTTGTCACAAGGTAGATTTTAACCGGTAGGTATTGCATTATCGTTTTATCTTACACGATGCAAAAATGTCATTTTCGCGTCTCTATGGAGACACGAAAGATGCTATTTGCCTGCAAGGCCCAGCCAGGCCTGTAATGAACACTTATCAGCTCTAGCCACGAAAATAAGTGTACACAATATACGGCGCGGCGGCGAATTCGGCGGCGACCGAATGGTCTTTCCAATCAAAACACAGTTTTCAATCGAAAACTGTTGATTAAAATGTCAGCCTTTTTTATTTGTCGAAAGCCAATGTCAGTGATTAGTCTTTGGAAACGCGTGATATTATTACGATATTGTTATGTAGCATACAAAATTATGTGTGAGAAGTGCCCAGGCTCGCTACGTTCGCCTGTGTAACTCTTCTCTCGGCCAGGTAAAGCACCACTTTCTCGGCTTGGTACACAATTACTATTACAAAATCTTTGCTTAAAAATTCGAGAACGTGAAGTACTAGATATATTTAATAACTAAACACTAGACTCCAATTTACCATGGAAATGAACAATAACAACATATATAACTTCCTTGATGTAACTCTGATACATAAGAACAACACAATTTATACAAAATGGTAAACAAAACCAACATCGTCACACAGATACCTCAATTACAACTCGGTACAAGCACAAACATACAAAATAAGTGTCATTAGAGGTCTTGCGCAATATACAATGAAGCAATATGCAATGTTCGTAATATTTTATACAATAACAACTATCCAGAGAATTTGATCAGAAAAACTATTAATAGCTACAAAGCAATTTACAACAACACAAGAAACACGACGCAACCACATGAACCCGATACAACTAAATATATAGCACTTCCATATTCCAGTTGTGATAAAGTATACATAGGACAAACTGAAGAACTACTTGAAGAAAGATTAAAAGGTCACAAATACGAAAAAACATAACAGCGCTAAAGAAACATCAAGAAGATATAGGACATCAATTTAACTTCGAGGAAGTGAGTGTGTTACGACAAGAAAATAACGTAAAAGCAAGGTGTGTTGTGGAGACAATTGAAATTCTACAAAATAAAAAAAGGTGTGAACGATAGATCAGACATTAACTTATCAAAATGTTATAGATTAATTCTTGACAAAAACACATAGAGTGGGAAAAGTAATGTAAAATGTTTCTAGGTAAATATTATGTAAACCAATTATGCTCGCATATGGCAAAGTTGTTTTCTTGGACTGTGTGAAATTGTACCATGCGTTTTAGATTTCGTTTTCACTATAATTTTTAGTTTATCTGTGACCAAGACGCGATGTGCGTCGAAACGTCAGATGCTATATTGTCAACAAGTTTTTTAAAATGTTTTGTTAGTGTACGTTTAGTTTAAGTGTTTACACTTAAGTTTTAACTTAAACGTTTTTCGTTTTACCAATTAGACTAACGTGACCTATGACATAACATCGGACCGGCAATCCGTATATCTGGGTTCGAATCCCCGGCCTGGCTGTAGTTTTTTAACTTAAAAAATTACCGCCATCTGTATTAACTATTTCCAATGTTCATATTAATGTACGCAGATTTCTGCAAGAATTCATTCCCTTTATCATTCAATCCAGCATTCAATGCAATAACCTAGATAATACTTGACAAATTACATCTGATAGGTGTCACAATTGAAATATGTCTAAAGGTAGAAACTTCTACTCATATTCCTTTAGTGACAAATTAACCTACTGAATGTCATAGGTCACGTTAGTCTAATTGGTAAAACGTCGGACCAGCAATCCGTATATCTGGGTTCGAATCCAAGGCGTGGCGATAGTTTTTAAACTTAAAAAATTACCGCGCTCTTGTATTAACTATTTCCAATGTTCATATTAATGTACGCAGATTTCTGCAAGAATTCACTCCCTTTATATATATATATATATATATATATATATTACATACATTACTTTTCGAACCATCCTTTACAAATGAAAAAGAACTTTATATTGAGCCAGAAAAATAGAATATCCAAAATTGTCCATCCTTCTTTGCTCAACAAAAATCTCAAGAAATTTGGAACTATTTTAGAAGAAAATTCATATCCTCGTGTTTTGATTAGTAAACTTCTTTACAGCAGTCGTGTACGTACATCAAATTTGAACATTGATTTGCATAGTTGCACAGAATTTACACGAAATCGTAATATGGAGACAAAATTCAAAGTATTACCTTATATTGCTGGACTTACTCCTAACCTGATGAAAATTTTTAAAGATCATAATTTGATTTTTGCACGTCGTACAATGAAGGGTCTAGGAACATTTTTCTCAAAAATAAAGGATGATCTTCCATTGGATTTGCGTTCAGATGTTATTTACAAAATTAAATGCGGAGATTGTCATCAAGAATATATTGGACAGACTTCTCAACAACTTAAAAAACGAATTGCACAACATAAAAGTGATGCAAGATTGAAGCCTGAAGCTTGTGCATTGGCTTCCCATGTTAGCCGTCTTGGACATAATATGGACTATCAAAATTTGGCTGTATTGGACGGTGACGTAAATTACTTTCGGAGAAGTTTTCTTGAAATGTTTCATATTAATAATTCTGTATCGCCAATGAATTCGAAAACTGACATCAAAAATTTAAGTAGCATTTATACATATTTATTAAATTACAAAAATATTCATCGCACCCAGTTAAACGAACTTTGAAAATTTTGAGATGTTCTTTCCATTCATATTGTTACATTTCATGTCATTAACTCTAGTTTTTTAGGTTAGATTTTTGATGTTGTCATATATAAAATAAGGTTGGCTTTTTTTCTTCCTATATTTTGATCACCATAACAAATTTGTTTGACAAGAGTTTTTTACATGTTTCATAATGTTATATAGTTTATAGTGATATTTCCGGTTTGTATTGTATTTCGTTTTTAGATTGTTAATGTTTTAAACTTTTTTAACTTTTAGAGCTCTGATGAAGGATGCAAATTCATCCGAAATATTAGCAAAGAAAAAATAAAGAAAATATACAGACTGTTTTCCCATTAATCTTCTACTATTTTAATAAAGTACAGTCATTATAATTTCTATATATTGTTAGAATAGGTGAACTTTAACGGCGCCATCCAGTATAATGGCGGCCGCTATAGCGACGGACCCTAGCAATGGGGAACAATATCCATGACTCTAGGATTGTTGACAGAAAAGAAGAAACAAGATAATAATATATAGTCTGACAAGTCCGAATAGAAATAAATATAAAATAGCTGTTTACTGATAAGTCTGTTAACAAATCAGAAGTGTGTCGAGAACTTTACGTGCCTAGAGTGGACCATACCTGTAATGCCGAAAACTACAAAAAAAAGACGACGCCCGAGTACAAGTTCTGAGTCTAGCAGCAGCGACAGCAGTTCAAGTTCCGATGGAAGCCGAAAAACCCGACAACTGAAACGGTAGGTGAAGAACTTGGAGAGAAAACTGGAGTCCAAGTCAAATTGCTACCAAGGTAGGATTGATAGTGTGCCTGCGTTTAATGGACGCATTGAACGCCTAAGCGTCGAGCAATGGTTGCGTACAATAGACGCTACCGGGGATGTGTTTGACTGGGACGAGACTGCACGGATCTTTTGCATGTCTAACAAGTTGAAAGGAAATGCGAAGTCGTGGTATGACAACCAGGAGGAGTTGAGATGTTCGTGGAGTACCTGGAAGCGAAGATTGCTTGACGCATTTCCACCTCAACAAGGCGTTTTTGGAAAGTTAAAGGACCTAGTCAATACTCAGAGAGGCAAACAGGACAACTTGGTAGACTTCTACTACCGCAAGCTGTCGTTGGGACTTAGCTGCAAACTACAGGAGCACGTAATTGTCGACATCGTGGCAAACACCATCAACGATCCCTTTTTAAAATCAGGGATAAGGGCTGCAGGATGCAAAGAACGCGTCTCGTCAGAGGGCTCACCAGTGGCAAATTAGTACCGAAGTACATCGGACCTGTATTGGTGACAGCAGCACTTGGGAACGACCGCTATCGAGTAACATCGTTCGCGAAGGATCGTCGGCGATTCAAAGGTGTGGTGGCCAGTGACCGTTTAAAATTATTTCGTCCACAAAAACTGTAGACGTGCGTTTGTTAAGAGACTTTATTTGACGTGACGACAAGTTGTTGATAACTTCATGGTTTGTTTGTAAAGAGAAACACTCTTCTAATAAAAGTTGTAGTTACATTTGTGACGTATGACTAGCTATTGAGTTTAGAGTTATTAACAGTCACACGTTATCCATATCGAGTCATGGTCTAGTGTACCAAACGAGCAGTCTATATAGTGTACTGCTGGGCCATCGATCCACTGCATCGTCTGGCCAATAAAATCGAAATCTGGTCTAGTGTACCAAACGCGCAGTCTAGTGTACTGCGGTGCTAACGATTTAGTACATCGTGTGGCACAACAAATCGATATGTGGTCTAGTGTACCAAACGAGCAGTCTAGTGCACTGCTGGGGCATCGATTCACTACATCGTTTGCCCATCAAATCGAATTGTGGTCTAGTGTACCAAGAGAGCAGTCTCGTGTATTGCTCTGTCAGCGATTCATTATATCGTATGACACACCAATTCGATTTCTGGTCTTGTGTACCAAAGGACAGTCTTGTGTACTGCCAAGCCAGCGACTTAGCATGTCGAACGATAGGTCAAGTGTACCAAATGGACGATCCACACTCGCCAACAAAGGGAAGTTCCATTGTTTCTCAATATAACTCTCGTATAGTGTTGTCGATTTTTCAGCTACTAGTCATCCATCCGTGACGTTCTCAACAGTGGTCCTGTGTGCCAAGGAGTTGTCTAGCAGTCTGCTCAACCAAAGTCTCTGCATATCGCGCCTATCGTCGGTCCAGTGGCATGAAGTACCACTAGATCCAGCCAGAACAGGCGAACAGCCCTAGGAAGTTTGGACGGTCGAGTGGTGTCAGCGAGGACGCTTCTTCGTCAGGAAGGCCGAATGTTAGAATAGGTGAACTTTAACGGCGCCATCCAGTATAATGGCGGCCGCTATAGCGACGGACCCTAGCAATGGGGAACAATATCCATGACTCTAGGATTGTTGACAGAAAAGAATAAACAAGATAATAATATATAGTCTGACAAGTCCGAATAGAAATAAATATAAAATAGCTGTTTACTGATAAGTCTGTTAACAATATATATATATATATATATATATATATATATATATATATATATATATATATATATATATATAACTTGATTTCACGTCGTCGATCGATAAAAATTCAGTACTGGGATAATTTAGTCGTGTACGTCGATCACAAATTAAAATAATATATGGTAATTTACATTAAATTTTGCTATATTTCGAATAACATTGTATTCTTCCACAGGCAAACTGCAAATCACAAACAAAAACCACAGATAATTTCACAGAATCGATTTAACCAAAAACACGATAAAATAATACAGAACAAAACACAAGGTACTTACAATTTGTATTACAATTAGACGGCAATGAGTCGACATCAATTACACGATTAAATAATACAGGACAAACGGGCATTATTACAAAGTCGTCGACGCATTTCAAAAGTATTTGACAACTAGAGACAAACAAACGCAACATGTCCACCGGTGATGACAAGATGGAGTGAATAAACAACTATTTTTAAATACCCACACACATGCACGCAACCGCAAGACCAAAACACGCCAGGGTTTGAAACATCAGAAAACCAAACTACAATTGTCACTGTGTTTGTTATTTCTACCATTCTTATCCATGTTTATAATGTATGAATAAATCTTACTCAGACCCTCAACATCTGTCTTAAAATTAATACTGTTCTCAGTCAGGTTTATGTGGTACATTTCCAAAAATAATCTGTTATAGTGATTTTCATCTGAATCTAGAATTTTTACGTTTTCAAAGTCAAAAGAGTGATCCCTGTCAATACAGTGTGCTGTATTGTGTGCACACACACACACACACACACACACACACGCACACGCACACGCACACGCACACGCACACGCACACGCACACGCACACGCACACGCACACGCACACGCACACGCACACGCACACGCACACGCACACGCACACGCACACGCACACGCACACGCACACGCACACGCACACGCACACGCACACGCACACGCACACGCACACGCACACGCACACGCACACGCACACAGCACACGCACACGCACACGCACACGCACACGCACACGCACACGCACACGCACACGCACACGCACACGCACACGCACACGCACACGCACACGCACACGCACACGCACACGCACACGCACACGCACACG